>JACEFO010002378.1:0-15975 GCA_015342445.1 Digitaria exilis
CGCCTGGCGGCGGACAAACCCAACCTTGATCGCAGATTATAGTAGTATTTATATTAGGATCAGAATCGTCAGGTTCTCTCTTGGTAATCCTGCATGCTCGGCGCCATGCCCGCCATCGGCAGTGCCCATGGAAGAGAAAGTGTTCAGCCTGCTGGCCACATCATCTCCACAGGAGAGGGATTATTGCATGTACTGAGTTCGTGTAGTAAAACGTTATCAAAACCTGCTGTCATCTTACTTACGAGCCCTGAATGCTCATAAAGGAGCAGTAATGGAGGTCATGAATGCTTCCGCGACGACAAACAGCCACCGCGATGACATTGAGACAGGAAACGGAATTTTGTGTGACAACACCCGAGATGAGCGAAGCGGTAAACAAACAGAGGTCTCTCTCCAAAATAGTACGGGAATCCACGTGTGAACCATCATGCGTCAATCATCCTTCCTAACAAACAAATTACTGGAGTAGAAATGGAGTGTCTCTCGGCTCTCCACCAACCTCCTGCCCCTCAACATTCACTTCCCACCAACAATACAATAGCAGGCAATCCGCCATTACTGAGCCCCCATCGCAACGCGGAGCGCCACCACCTCACGCCCGCGCCCGGCCTGCCCTGCTGCGCTGCTGCTAGTACTCTATTTTTTTTAGCTACCACTGACGCTGCTGTTAAGCTACCAGCCACTGCCGCCGCCACTCGCTGTGCTACCAGTGCGCGCGCCGCCTCGCCACCATGGCGGACCAGCTGCTGCCCGCGCTCGCCGCCGCCTTGCTCTGCTTCGCCCTGGCGCCGCGGGTCGCCCAATGCGCGGCGGCGGCCGCGCCCCGCCGACCAGAACTACACCTCCATGTTCAGCTTCGGCGACTCGCTGACGGACACGGGCAACCTTCTCGTCTCCAGCCCGCTCTCCAACCACATCGTCGGCCGCTACCCCTACGGCATCACCTACTTCCACCGCCCCACCGGCCGCTGCTCCGACGGCCGGCCTCGTCGTCGACTTCCTAGGTGCGTTCCCATGGCGGCGGCATTCCTCATTCATCTCTCCCGCTCCTGCGATTTGTTTTGTTAATTTTGTTCCTCACGGTCACGGTTCTCTCCCTTCCGTCCACGCCGCATGCAGCGCAAGCGTTCGGCCTCCCGCTGCTGGAGCCCGTACCTGCAGTCCAAGGGCAAGGATCTCCGCCCGTGTGTCAACTTCGCCGTCGGCGGCGCCACCGCCATGGATCCGCCCTTCTTCCAGGAGATCGGCGCGTCCGACAAGCTCTGGACCAACCTCTCCCTCAGCGTCCAGCTCGGATGGTTCGAGCAGCTCAAGCCCTCGCTCTGCGACTCGCCACAGAGTGAGTCTCTTCACATCGCTTTCTTTCTTCTTCCCATTCAGATTCTGCATTGCATTGGTGTCTCTTTCTCTTTCTGCAAATACTAGATTTTTTAGAAAAAAATTGTAAACAATGAGAGGAATTTCTGTTCTTGAAACCTTCAGAGTGCAAGGAGTACTTGAGCAAGTCCCTGTTCCTGGTCGGAGAGATTGGGGGAAACGACTACAACTACGCCTTCTTCAAGGGCAAGACCCTGGACGACGCCAAAACTTACGTTCCCACGGTCGCCGGCGCGGTCACCGATGCCACTGAGGTCACCGAATCAAATCTAACCTCCACGATTGTTTATTTTTCTTCTGATTCTCCCTCCACGCACTAAACAAACAATTGCGAGTCGATCGCCAAAAACAAAAAACAGAGGCTGATCAAGGCCGGCGCGATGCACCTGGTGGTGCCGGGGAACCTGCCCCATCGGCTGCTCGTCGGCGTACCTGACTCTGCACCCCGGCCGGAACCGCAGCGACTACGACTCAGCCGGCTGCCTCAAGACGTACAACGACTTCGCGCAGCACCACAACGCCGTGCTCCAGCACAAGCTGCAGGCGCTGAGGGCCAAGTACCCGCAGGCCAGGATCATGTACGCCGACTACTACGGCGCCGCCATGTCCTTCGCCAAGAACCCCAAGCAGTTCGGTGAGTGTTCTGAGATGTATTCTGATTTGACATGAATGTGTTCATCACCGGTGAGACTGATCGGCAAGACTGATGAAAGTGACACGGAATGGTCACTATGCTTAGATTAGGGAATGGCCCGCCACGGTCTGGCATCAGGATCGGGTGCAAATTGTAGGGCGCTTTCAGAAAAGTTAGAGGATCCAAGCCACTTATCCCGGCAATCTCCTTTCGAGAAAGGAGAGCCATGCCTTGCTTATTGCCGGCTTTTGCAGTTTTTTTTGCTACACTGAAAAGACATATGGTCCTTTTCGTCAGTCATCTGCAGTAGCTAAACACATGGATGTGACATTGAAAAAACACAGATCTTTTACCATGGAGTGCTAAAAGCGTTTTCTTTTAGAATGTTGATCGGCTCCATAGTTCCACCATGTTAAAGTAAAATCTGAAGTTCTGAGTTTGTTCAAAAAAATCTAAAGTTCTGAACTCCTGACTCAGGCTCCGACATTCAGAATTTTTTTTAGGACAATTCAGACATTTAGTTGTTTGGGGTTCTAGAGAAGTCTACTGCATGTACAGGTAAATTATTTGGCACACACACCGGTAAATAAAATTGAGGTTCCTTTAGCTAGATGCCACTGTCAGTTATGTCAACTTTGTCTTGTGTCTATATTGATGAGTTCGTTAGCAGCTCAACTATCATGATCTGTTCTTTCCTGTTCTTCTATAGGGGAAATGACAATGTCGATTTGAAGGGTATCTGCCAACTGTTTATAGACTTGACCTCTAACTTCCAATGAATGATAGTTCCACAGGCCAGAATTGTGCTATTCGGTTTTGAATAGATATGGACAGTTCACAGCCTAGATGGTATTTCTATTGGTGGGGTGTAGGAATTTGGATTCAAGCTCCTTTCTATCCATGCTAGCAATAGTGTGGTGGTGTCCCATGTTTAGGCAAGGGTTTGGCCTAATGCCTCAAAACGGCAATCATACACCAGTTAGATACTCATCCAGCAATCTCGGTGGCAATCATTATGTTCATTATGCTCGTCCAGCAATACACAGTGCTTCCTCTGAAAAATTAACATAATTACGGACCAACACAAATTCAGCTCCCCCCCTGCTAGTTCTGTCTGAATATCTCTGATTCTCTGTCAATTCACTCTCTGCTTATCTGAAACTGCTCTCTGATTGCAGGGTTCACTCAAGGCCCGCTGCGGACGTGCTGCGGCGGCGGAGGGCCATACAACTTCAACCCGAAGGCGAGCTGCGGCGTGCGGGGCTCCAGCGTGTGCACGGACCCATCGGCGTACGCCAACTGGGACGGCGTGCACCTGACGGAGGCCGCTTACCACGCCATCGCCGACAGCATCCTCAATGGCCCCTACACCAGCCCAAGGCTCCTCTGATGATCGTCCCAGCCTAGTAGTGATAGGCACGATCAGCAACTGATCTGTTGTGCAAAGGCTGTGACTGTGAGCTAGTAGTGGTAATTGAACTGTTGTGCGTACTAGCGTGACACTGGATGGGTAACTCGTAATTAAAATGGTGGTCTGAGTTTAATGCAGGTTAGATTCTGAACTTTTTGCGAGGAGTGGCGCTGACTACTGCCCACTCCACCATTTTGGAGATTAAGGAGAGGATATGGCCGGAGTTCCGGTGCTGCGGCACTGGCGTATCTGACGAGGAAAGGGGGCAGATTGAGGTCGGGAGAGAGACGACCGAGAGGTAATGAGTGGGAAAAGCTGGAGGCAAAATCTAATCAAACTTTTAAAGTTTTGCACATCATAAGTTTTTCAAATTATTTAGTTTGGAAAGATAAATGCCATATCTATAGATTTGTCTTTAAAAACTATTAGCATAATCTGATACGTACACGATGATACAGTTGTTGAAGTGCTGACGTAGGGCATGCAACTTGGTGCTTAAGTTGCTCTTAAAACCTTGGAGCTCAAGTACTCAAGAAGAGGCCGGCATCCATACAATAGAGAACTTGTTCTAGTACCAGACAGCAAAAATTTGACTTGGAAGTGTAGGTTATTTTACTGTAACACCCTAATTTTATCATCACATTAAAATTCATATAGGCAACTAATTTTCCTAGTTTTTGTTTTAGGGAATATTAAATTACAAATTCAAATTTTTGGCTCTTAAATATTTAAACATCATTTAATTTAGAGTCAATAAATTCTTTGTTGCATTCATGCTGATTTGCATAGATTTTGAATGTTGGTTTGAATTTGAAAAGAGTTTGCAAAAGTTTAAATCAATTTCAAAACCTTTCTTTTCTCTCTCTCTTCTAGCCCAACCCAGTTTTTCCGGCCCAGTTTCTCTTTCCTTTCCCGGCCCATTCCGTCGCCGCGGCCCAGTCGTCCGTTTCTCCTCTCTCTTTTTCTCTTTTCGCGTCGCTGACAGGTGGGCCCCACTTGTCGGTCGTCGTCTTCTTCCCCGAGCCGAGTTCGAGCAGGACTCCGTCGAGTCCATGGCGACGCCGTCTCCGTGTCGCTTCTTGGCGCGCAAGCCTTGGTCTCTCCGGCCCTTATAAGCCGCCGCCTCGACTCCTTTGAACCCCAACCCAAAGCCCGAGTCTCCACGTCGCCTAGAGCTCCATAGCCGCCGTAACCCTAGGGTTAGAGCCGCCGCCGCGATTCGCCCTTTCGAGGTCGTCTTCGCCGCTTCCAACTCGTCGTCAAGGTTGGTGTAGAGGTAAGGAGCGCGCAGAACCTCTTTTTTCTCTCTCTCTCTCTCGCTCTCTTGAGTCCCCGTCGCGTCGCCGTCGCAACCGCGCCGCCGCTCGCCGTCGTGAGCCTCCACCGTTGCCTAACCCTAGTTTAGATCCCCAAAAACGGATTCGCCGTGGTGTCTCAGCTCTCTCCCGAGCCAAACGCGGCGAGTTTCCGAGCTTCCTAGCCCTAGTTACGCCAACTCCGGCGAGTTTCCCGGCGAGGCGCCGCCGCGCGTCGTCGTCAACGCCGCCGCGTCGATGCCCGTTCGATCTGAGCCGTTCGATCGAGATCTAACGGTCGAGGATCGAGCCGACTCGAGTCAAACCGAACCTTACCGGTCAGCCGTGCCGCTTTTGCAAAAGAGCCCCTAGGTTTTCTAGAAATCAACCCGCGGTCCAAGCCAGTTCAAAAAATAATTAGATCTAGGTCCTTTTCTTTTCGTTTAGCCCCCTGAGCTTTCTAAAAATAGAACCCGCCGTCCTGCCGCGTCGTTTTTCAGAAAAGTCCTTCGGTTTTTATATGAAATTACGTTTTAGGTCCCTGGTTTCTTCTGTTTAAGCCCTGGAAGGTTAGATTTAGTTCAAAGAAGCCCTAAACCTTGTTTTAGCCATATCTTAACCGTTTTAAATCCGTTTTGAGTGATCTTTGCGTTCACGCGATCGTCTCTTCAGCAAGAATAGTTCTAGATACGTCTTTACGTCTTTAAAAGTTGTTTGGTGTATTGTTTTGCTTTTATTGATTGAATGCTTGTGTGAAACGTATATAGAGAACGATCCGTTCGAGGGAGATCAAGATCAAGTCTACGAGGAGGAGCCACCGCAATACTTTGAGCAAGGCAAGTGGATTTCCCCCCCTCTGCATACTCTTTTGAACCCATACACATTGCATAACATTAAAGTTTATGTTTTGCCGCGATGCATTAATTTGATGGTCCTATTTAAGGATGACTAGTCTTTTACACCCAAGCCTTAATAAACCGGGTTTACTTTCATGTTGGGTAGCTATGCTAGTTGCTTAATCTTGGTTCATGATGAGTTCTATCCAACATTGATGAATATCCTTATTATTTATATCTTGTCATGATAATACAAGATCACCATGTTAATCGGAACATGGAGAACCACCCAGGATTTACCGTACAACCACAATACCATATGGCTCTGGTCTTAGCTGAATAATTAGATGAAACTACATGTTGTGTTTGTGCTGCCTGTTGGGCTGTTATTGGTTTGTGGATGTGTTGGTGCGGGGATCGGAAGAGGGTATCTTCTGTTGAAACCGTCGGTACTGGGAACAAACACACATGTAGGAATTCTTTGTAAAGGCTTCGTAGCGTCCCTATGCAATCACACCTCGGAAGTGTGATATTGTGCCTACTTTTGCACAGCATGGTTGGGTTAAAGTTCTTCGGAGCTTTTACGCGAATTGTGGTGAAAGTGTACAACCTCTGCAGAGTGTAAAACTGTTATAACAGCCGTGTTCGCGGTCATGAACGGCCTGGACCCTCACGTGATTAATCTATCGAAACATGAAATCAAATCATTGCATGCATATGTTCTTGGTTATGTTTATGGTGTACTTTATGTTTACTTATTGTTAATAAGTGGGATGGTATATACTTATATCTTAGCAAATAGTTGCTTGTTATTAAAACTTGACCAACTAAAATGCTAACCGCTGCAAACCAAGCCTATCCTTGATAGCTTGCATATTTCCCCCACTTGTTGAGTACCAACCATAAGTGTACTCACCCTTGCTCATATTGGATCAGAAGGTAATAATGGAGCGGAGTGCTTCAGCGATCTTGATGAGTTCTAGGCGTGTGTTCCACCAGTCAGTTGCCTGTGGAGTGCTTTTGGAGATATCGTCTTAGTTATCGTGTGAACCAGTTTATTTTGGCCTTTGTGCCTTATTCGTGAGTGTAATAAATACTTTATTTATTAAATATTCGTTTGAGTACTGTTTCTGCTATTCACTCACGGTCTATCATATGTGTGAAATTTGATCCTGGCACACATATGAGATGTACTCGGTTTTCTCTCTAAAACCGGGTATGACAGAGTGGTACCAGAGCCGTGCTGACTGTAGGACGCTAGCCTAGTTAGAATGGTCGAAGTAAGGATTTAGTTTAGCAAGCCAAGTCAGTTTCTTTAGAGGTCTTATTTTATTAGTTAAAAAAATCTCTGTTCTTCTTCTCTTTTCTTTGGTCACCTTCGCCTCTATTATCTTTACTAAGGTTCTCTCTCTATTCTTAGATGGCCAAGAGTTTCCAGTCGGAACCAGCGCAGCCAGCCCCTCCTTCACCACAGATGGATGATGTGCAAGGAGATCCCGTGTGGGTGTGCCTCTCTGATGATGAGGATATACCTGATTCTGTTTCACCCACAGCAAATGTTGAAGGAAATCCAGATGGCATTGGGAATGAAGGTGATGAAGTCTATGAGGATGAAAAGGATGATGAATGAAGAAGAGCCCAAGGTGGAGATGATCACTTCAATAAATGAGCTTGGTGCTTTCCCACTCTTGCTTGAAGATGTTCTGGAAGCATTGGGCAACTACACCAGGCCACTCTACATAACCACTTACAGTTCCGCTGCAAACTACCAAGAGTATTACCATACCCATGTTCATGTTAGGGCACAAATGGAGAATGCCTCTCGTTTCAGGACCTGGTCTATTCATGAGTCAAGCCTTCTACATACCTCCTATGAAGCTGCAGTCAGTGACGCCGCCAGGAGGGCAGTGACATCTATTAGCCACCAGTTCCAGAAGGAGCTGTCTCACACAGAGTACCGTCACTTGCCTCGTCGCCGTCCAGGAACTGAGCAAACCGTTGTAGTGGGAGGAGGACCAACAGCAGATCCTCGTCTCAATGTCTTTTGCCCCAAGTCAGCTGCAGCGGCTAAACACTGATTTGGAAAGGTGTTATTTATGAACTTGCCCAGGCCCAGGAGCGGATTTGTAGAACTCGAAGGACAGCTGTTCCAGCACCAAGTCAAGGGATGTTGAAGAGAGGATGGCCAATGTCGGGTCCCCACCAACCGGAAGAAAGTGCCCGCTATGGGCCCCTTCCCTCTTGTCACACAGTTTTAGGGAATAGGTTATCCTTTCGGTGTTCCTTTGTAAGTTTATCGTTAGTCGGTTTGTTGAGGTCGATCGTTTGTTATGTTTGTTGCTGGATAATGTGTGAGTTGGGAATCTTTGTTTGTGTGTCTTTGGTTGTGGAGTGATGACCACAATTAAAGAAAAATATTAATAAAATATTAGTTGAGTTTAATTCTAGTCCCCTCTTACCCTTTGCCTTAGTTTCTTATCTATCTCAAGTCTATCCGGCATCCATATCCCTTATGCTGAAATCTGCTCGCGCCGATATCCGAGACAACAGTACTGTTTTGATGATTTCGAGAGCTACACAGATCCGTTTGATCTCAAACCAGTGGGGTTAGTTTCAGAATTTGATGAGTGAATTTCTGTGATTTTTCCATAATTTTTGGAAACTGTGTCGAGAGAAGCACACTAAAAGTTGTCAGGGACAGAATCTGTTTTTTCCAGCTTGACACAGGCAGCTTGATTATTTTGTATCCGGAGTTTCAGAGGTCCGATTGAGGTGATTCCAGTTGGATTGGAGTCATAACTTTATGAGTATAGTTCTGGGAATTTTGGTATAATTTTTGGATGCACGAATTGACAGTTAGGGATGAATATTTAGGGAGGACAGAATCTGAGTGGTGTTGAATAGTTTACTTTCCTCTGCTTTGTTCTTTCTTCGTAACTTCAATGCTATCTCGTACTCTCGCAGTAGAGTCTTTCCTTTACTTCTGTCTATCCGAGTATCATTCTCTGAATCATATCTATCTAACACTCAGATGGTTAACACCAGGACCGGAGGAGGTAGAGACGTTCCTAGTCAGAGGCGTGATCACGTGGTGAACCAGCAGAATCAAGCACCCCCTCCACCACCGCCTCAACCTGCAATGGATCCCGCAATGCAGCAGTTCCTAGCAACCCAGATGCAACTCATCCAGCAGCTCACTCAGACAGTGGCCAATTTGCAGGCACAGCAGAACCAGCAGCCACCACCACCACCAGAACCAGTCCAGCCGCCCAGGGATCATCACAGGCAGTTTTTGAGCCAGCATCCTCCTACTTACTGTCACTCTGCAGATCCATTAGATGCTGATGATTGGCTCAAGAATGTTGCAAAGAAGCTGAATATTGCTCAGTGCACTGATCGTGAGAAGGTCTTGTACGCTTCAGGAAGATTGGAAGGCCCAGCAGCTGATTGGTGGGATGCGTACATTAATGCACATAACGCTCCTGACACCATCACATGGCAGCAGTTTCAGGATGTTTTCCGCACACACCATATTCCAGCGGGTGTGGTGGATCTAAAACAAGAGGAGTTTCGTGCATTGGTGCAAGGAAACATGAGCGTGTGTGAATATCGGGATAAATTCACTCAACTATCCCGTTATGCACCTGATGATGTGAATGACGATGCGAAGAGGCAACGTCGTTTCCTGAAAGGTTTGATTGGGCCTATCAAGTACCAGCTGCAGACTCATACTTTCCCCAACTTTCAGACAATGTTAGACAAGGCCATTGGTTGTGAGAATACACGCAAGGAGTTGAGTGAGCAGAAGAGGAAGTTCCAGTCGTCGTCATCAGGACAGACAAGCAACACTCGTCCTCGCTACAATTCTTCACAAGGTTACCAGAATCGCTCAGGAGGTAATGGTGGACATTACCAACAGGGACCGCAGATACAACATTCTGGTCAACAGGTTCAGAGGTATCCTCAGCAGACACCCCGTACACCTAACCAGCATCAGAATCGTTCTGGCAATGGCACCCCGCCAGTGCGGATCCACAATCCAGCTACGCCAGTACCACCCAATGGTTGCTTTAAATGCGGTGATGTGGGTCACTATGCTAACAAGTGTCCCAAGCGTAACCCTCAGACACCCCAGACTCAGAGGAGCGATGGCCAGAGATCCGCTCAACCTTCTTCTCAGCAAGGGCAAAGGGACAACAGAACTTCGCACGTGGAAGGGGTGAACCACGTGACGGCTGAATCTGCACAAGAAGCCAATGATGTGGTGCTCGGTACGTTTCTCGTTTACTCAGAACCAGCTATCGTTTTATTTGACTCTGGAGCATCGCATTCATTTGTTACTGAAAAGTTTGTTGCTAAAAGTAAATTACCTAGTAGTCTTATGCAAACCCCCCTGTTAGTTAATTCACCGGGTGGTGAAATGAGAGCTACACATATGTGCTCACAAGTTCCGCTTAGTATCATGGGAACAGAGTTTCTATCAGATTTGGTTATCCTGAGATCCAACGCCATTGACATTATTTTGGGAATGGATTGGTTGGGAGCTCATGATGGGGTGATTCAGTGTGCCAAGAAGTCAGTGTTATTCACAAGTCCACAAGGAGATCGAATGGAGTTTCAGATGAGTCCAGTGGTTCGAGAAGAAGCAACAATCAATCAGATGAAAGGAAAGTCACTGGAGGATATCAAAGTCGTATGTGAATTTCCGGATGTCTTTCCTGATGATTTACCAGGTATGCCGCCTGACCGAGACTTTGAGTTCATCATTGAGCTTGTACCTGGTACTGCGCCTATTTCAAAAAGAGCATATAAAATGGATGTTAGAGATTTAGCAGAATTAAAGAAACAGATAGATGAACTATTAGCTAAGGGTTATATCCGACCTAGTTCGTCTCCATGGGGAGCCCCTGTTATATTTGTTGATAAGAAAGGATGGTACTAGAAGGATGTGCGTTGATTACAGAGCTCTCAATGAAGTGACTATCAAGAATAAGTATCCGCTTCCTAGAATTGACGTTTTGTTCGACCAGATGAGAGGTGCAAAAATTTTCTCCAAGATTGATTTGCGTTCAGGCTATCATCAAGTGAAAATTCGGAAAGAGGATATTCCTAAAACTGCATTCACTTGTAGATACGGTCTTTATGAGTATTTGGTGATGTCGTTTGGTTTGACAAATGCACCTGCAAACTTCATGTATCTGATGAACAAGGTATTCATGGAGTATCTCGACAAGTTTGTTGTGGTATTCATCGATGATATCATGGTGTTCTCCAAGAATGAGGAAGAGCATGAGGAACATTTGAGACTGGTATTGCAGAAGTTACGGGAGCATCAGTTGTATGCCAAGTTCAGTAAATGTGAGTTCTGGTTAAAGGAAGTATCTTTTCTTGGACATGTCATAACAGATGGAGGAATCATGGTAGATCCGAGTAAAGTGCAAGATGTGTTGAATTGGAAGCCACCTCAGAATGTTGCAGAAATAAGAAGTTTTCTTGGATTGGCAGGTTATTATCGTAAATTTATTGAAGGTTTCTCCAAAATTGCTAAATCCATGACTTTGTTGTTAGAGAAAGGACGAAAATTCAAGTGGGATGATGCTTGTCAACAGAGTTTTGAGGAGTTAAGGAAGAAATTAACCACTGCTCCAGTGTTAGTAATGCCTGATATTCAGAAAGGGTTTGACGTGTACTGTGATGCTTCACACGTAGGACTTGGATGTGTGTTGATGCAAGAAGGCAGAGTTGTGGCTTATGCTTCTAGACAATTGAGAAAACATGAGAAGAATTATCCTACTCATGATCTGGAGTTAGCAGCAGTAGTACATGCACTGAAGATTTGGAGGCACTATATGATTGGAAAACGGTGTCGAATTTTCACGGATCATAAGAGTTTAAAGTATATCTTTACTCAGAAGGATCTTAATTTGAGACAAAGCAGATGGCTAGAATTAATCAATGATTTCGATTTGGATATTCAATATCATCCTGGAAAGGCCAACGTTGTTGCAGATGCTTTAAGTCGTAAGAGTCAAGTTAACTCAGTCATTGGGAGATTGATATCACAAGAGTTATGTTGGGAGATGGAACGACTTAACTTGGGTATCTGTGCTCATTCAGAAGCTGTGACTATGGAAGTAGAGTCAACATTAGAGCAAGATATTAGGAAGGGACAGTTAGAAGATCCAAAAATCGAGGAATTCAGAGCGTTAATTCATTCGGGAAAAACTAGGATTTTACTGAGGATGAACAAGGAACAGTGGTGGTTCAGAAATAGAATATGTGTTCCGGAGAGTGATAGGCTACGAGAACTCATATTGAAGGGAAGCACATGATTCACCTTATTCTATTTCATCCAGGAAGTACTAAGATGTATCAAGATTTAAAAGAGAAATATTGGTGGTATGGTTTGAAGAAGGATGTTGCAACTTATGTGGCTTTGTGTGATGTTTGCCAGAAGGTTAAAGCAGAACACCAACGCCCAGCAGGTTTGCTTCAACCATTGAGAGTACAGAGTGGAAGTGGGAAGAAATTGGTATGGACTTTATTGTCGGGTTACCTCGTACTCGTGATGGTCATGACTCTATATGGGTTGTTGTGGATAGGTTGACAAAGTCCGCTCATTTCATACCAGTCAACACAACATATACAAGTGCTAAGCTAGCAGAGCTGTATATGTCCAGGATTGTGTGTCTACATGGAGTTCCGAAGAAATAGTGTCTGACCGAGGTACTCAGTTTACGTCACGTTTCTGGCAGAAGGTACATGAAATAATGGGTACACAACTCAACTTCAGTTCTGCTATCATCCACAAACAGATGGACAGACTGAGAGGACTAATCAAATTTTGGAGGATATGCTTCGAGCGTGTGCTTTAAAACACGGTCGTAGTTGGGATAAGAGTTTGCCATATGCAGAGTTTTCCTACAATATAGTTACCAAGCTAGTCTTAAGATGTCACCTTTTGAAGTATTGTATGGAAGAAAGTGCAGAACACCTTTATATTGGAGCCAGACTGGAGAAAGTAAAGTGTTTGGACCCGAAGTACTTCAAGATGCAGAGCAGCAGGTACAGTTAATCAGAGAGAACTCAAGACTGCACCAATCTAGACAGAAAGTTTATGCTGATACCCGAAGGAGAGAATTGGTCTTTGAAGTTGGAGATTTTGTTTATCTCAAAGTATCGCCTATCAGAGGTCTTTCGCAGATTCAAAGTCAAAGGAAAGCTATCACCTCGTTTTATTGGTCCTTTCAAGGTACTAGAAAGGAAAGGTGAGGTAGCTTATCAGTTAGAGTTGCCAGCTCAGTTGTCAGATGTTCATGATTGTGTTCATGTGTCACAATTGAAGAAGTGTTTACGGGTACCAGAGGAGCAATTGCAGTTAGAAGAACTCAGTGTGAAGGATGATCTGACTTATTCAGAGTATCCGGTTAAGGTATTGGAGACAGCAGAAAGGGTTACTCGGAATAAAGTAGTTAAGATGTGGCAAAGTACAGTGGAGTCACCATACAGAGGATGAGGCTACATGGGAAAGAGAAGATGAGCTCAGTGCAGAATTCCCTCAGTTGTTCTCTGATCTTTCCGAATCTCGAGGACGAGATTCTTCTTAAGGGGGTAGGATTTGTAACACCCTAATTTCATCACACTAAAAAAAAATTAATATAGGCAACCCAATTTTCCTAGTTTTGTTTTTTTTAGGAATTATTAAATTGCAAATTCAAATTTTGGCCCTTAAATATTTAATATCATTTAAATTAGGGTCATTAAAGTCTTTGTTGCATTCATGCTGTTGCATATATTTTTGAATGTTGTTTGAATTTGAAAAGGTTTGCAAAAGTTAAACTTAAATTCAAAACCTTTCTTTTCCTCTCTCTCTTTTTCTAGCCGGCCCAATCTTCTTTCGCGGCCCAGCTTCTTCTTCTCCCGGCCTTTTCTTTTTCTCCCCTCGCGCAGCCGCGGCCCAATTTCCTTTCCCGGCCCATTCCGTCGCCGCGGCCCAGTCGTCCGTTTTCCTCTCTCTTTTTCTCTTTTCGCGTCGCTGACAGGTGGGCCCCACTTGTCGGTCGTCGTCTTCTTCCCGAGCCGAGTTCGAGCAGGACTCCGTCGAGTCCCATGGCGACGCCGTCTCCGTGTCGCTTCTTGGCGCGCAAGCCTTGGTCTCTCCGGCCCTTATAAGCCGCCGCCTCGACTCCTTGAACCCCAACCCAAAGCCCGAGTCTCCACGTCGCCTAGAGCTCCATAGCCGCCGTAACCCTAGGGTTAGAGCCCGCCGCCGCGATTCGCCCTTTCGAGGTCGTCTTTCGCCGCTTCCAACTCGTCGTCGAGGTTGGTGTAGAGGTAAGGAGCCGCGCAGAACCTCTTTTTTCTCTCTCTTCGCTCTCTCTTGAGTCCCCGTCGCGTCGCCGTCGCAACCGCACCGCCGCTCGCCGTCGTGAGCCTCCACCGTTGCCTAACCCTAGTTTAGATCCCCAAAAACGGATTCGCCGTGGTCTCAGCTCTCTCCCGAGCCAAACGCGGCGAGTTTCCGAGCTTCCTAGCCCTAGTTACGCCAACTCCGGCGAGTTTCCCGGCGAGGGCGCCGCCGCGCGTCGTCGTCAGCGCCGCCGCGTCGATGCCCGTTCGATCTGAGCCGTTCGATCGAGATCTAACGGTCGAGGATCGAGCCGACTCGAGTCAAACCGAACCTTACCGGTCAGCCGTGCCGCTTTTGCCAAAAGAGCCCCTAGGTTTTCTAGAAATCAACCCGCGGTCCAAAGCCAGTTCAAAAATAATTAGATCTAGGTCCTTTTCTTTTCGTTTAGGCCCCTGAGCTTTCTAAAAATAGAACCCGCCGTCCTGCCGCGTCGTTTTTCAGAAAAGTCCTTCGGTTTTTATATGAAATTACGTTTTAGGTCCCTGGTTTCTTCTGTTTAAGCGCCCTGGAAGGTTAGATTTAGTTCAAAGAAGCCCTAAACCTTGTTTTAGCCATATTCTTAACCGTTTTAAATCCGTTTGAGTGATCTTTGCGTTCACGCGATCGTCTCTTCAGCAAGAATAGTTCTAGATACGTCTTTACGTCTTTAAAAGTTGTTTGGTGTATTGTTTTGCTTTTATTGATTGAATGCTTGTGTGAAACGTACGTATAGAGAACGATCCGTTCGAGGGAGATCAAGATCAAGTCTACGAGGAGGAGCCACCGCAATACTTTGAGCAAGGCAAGTGGATTTCCCCCTCTGCATACTCTTTTGAACCCATACACATTGCATAACATTAAAGTTTATGTTTTGTCGCGATGCATTAATTTGATGGGTCCTATTTAAGGATGACTAGTCTTTTACACCCAAGCCTTAATAAACCGGGTTTACTTTCATGTTGGGTAGCTATGCTAAGTGCTTAATCTTGGTCATGATGGTTCTACCCAACATTGATGAATATCCTTATTATTTATATCTTGTCATGATAAATACAAGATCACCATGTTAATCGGAACATGGAGAACCACCCAGGATTTACCGTACAACCACAATACCATATGGCTCTGGTCTTAGCTGAAATATTAGATGAACTACATGTTGTGTTTTTGTGCTGCCTGTTGGGCTGTTATTGGTTTGTGGATGTGTTTGGTGCGGGGATCGGAAGAGGGTATCTTCTGTTGAAAAAAGTCGGATACGGGGAACAAACACACTTGTAGGAATTCTTTTGTAAAGGCTTCGTAGCGTCCCTATGCAATCACACCTCGGAAGTGTGATATTGTGCCTACTTTTGCACAGCATGGTTGGGTTAAAGTTCTTCGGAGCTTTTACGCGAATTGTGGTGAAAGTGTACAACCTCTGCAGAGTGTAAAACTGTTATAACAGCCGTGTTCGCGTCATGAACGGCCTGGACCCTCACGTGATTAATCTATGAAACATGAAAATCAAATCATTGCCATGCATATGTTCTTGGTTATGTTTATGGTTTACTTTATGTTTACTTATTGTTAATAAGTGGGATGGTATATACTTATATCTTAGCAAATAGTTGCTTGTTATTAAAAACTTGACCAACTAAAATGCTAACCGCTGCAAACCAAGCCTATCCTTGATAGCTTGCATATTTCCCCCACTTGTTGAGTACCAACCATAAGTGTACTCACCCTTGCTCATATTGGATCAGAAGGTAATAAATGGAGCGGAGTGGCTTCAGCGATCTTGATGAGTTCTAGGCGTGTGTTCCACCAGTCAGTTGCCTGTGGAGTGCTTTTTGGAGATATCGTCTTAGTTATCGTGTGAACCAGTTTATTTTGGGCCTTTGTGCCTTATTCGTGAGTGTAATAAATACTTTATTTATTAAATATTTCGTTTGAGTTACTGTTTCTGCCTATTTCACCTCACGGTCTATCCATATGTGTGAAATTTGATTCCTGGCACACATATGAGATGTACTCGGTTTTCTCTCTAAAACCGG
>JACEFO010002380.1:3825000-4051968 GCA_015342445.1 Digitaria exilis
TCACGGCCCAACATGGCCCAGTGGCCTAGTATCTTATTAGCCAATTCTGGAATGCCTAGCCCAGATGTTGAACTCATCATTCTTCCTACGATGATTGTATCTGTTCTTTTTCACTTGTTTGAAGTGCCTTTTTCTCGTTGCATTCACTTTGTTGCTCCACGCATGAGAAACTGCAGAATATTTTGGTAGCGTGCCCATTGACCACCGATTTCTTTTTTTTTTAAGAAACTCCACCGCTTTCTCCCGTTGCGCCCGCGGGTATAAAAAAGAAAACGGCCCACCGCAAAAAGCCCAGCAAGAAAGGAACTACGAACCCAGTTTCTCATTCTCATTGAAGGCCGAGCGGTGGATCAGATCGATCCATATCAACTGCGAACGAACGAACCATCCTCCTCTCCTTCTGCCCTAGCAACCATGGCGTCCTTCCTTGCTCTTCCGTACCGTCCGTACAGTCTCGCCCGCGTCTCGGGCTGCCTGCTCAGGCACAGGTGCCGCCGCCGCTGCAGAACCGGCCATTGGCAGCGCCGTCAGAGGCGTCCACTCCGGGAACCACCGATTTTCCGGACGAGTCACTGACGGCAGCCGCTTTCCAATCCCAGCTAACCTTTCTCTCTTCAGATTGTATGGTTGGACAACAATGATGTTGCCCTAATTCTTTCGTGACCATCGACGATTGTCCACCGTCCTATCTAATTCCCTAATCTGAACTTTTTTTTGGCCCTCCGGATCTATCAACTGTGGTACTCTCTTGGTTCCAAAATGGAGATTGTTTGACCCCAAATTTGACCGCCCGTCTTATTAAAAAATTTGTGTAAGTATAGTCAAATATCTCATTCTTGAAATTCTTTATTACTAAAACTAACCATAACAAAAAAAATGATATTTTGTAAAAAATTTGAATAAAACAAGCTGTTAAAGTTAGGACGAAAAAGTCAAACGATCTATGTTTTGGAACGGAGGGAATAGATTTTTTTTTAGGGGCAACACTAGAAACCGTTTAAGAGCAAAGCTAGACGATTCAACCCAAGTAATTCACGCACAGATACAATTTTTTTCTTGGCTTCTTTGTTGCACGTGAGGGTGGATTTAATGGGGCACGAGACAAACTAAATAGCATTTCAGTATACCCAAAACAACATATTATTTTGTTGTTGTTGTGTTACAGTTCGTGAGCCGTACGTGGCAGACGAGAAGGACATGGAGTCAGATGAAGCCCTGTGGGCGTTTTATGAGCGCTGGTGCAAGCATTACAACTTGGAGCGTGACCATGATGAGATGGCTCATCGGTTTGATGAATTCAAGCGCACTGTGTTCATGGTGCACCAAGTAAACAATGCTAATCTACCCTACAAACTGGAAGTAAACATGTTTGCTGATGTGAAGTTAGCTGAGATTTATGGTTCCTCCTGAAGAGATAATCCGTAGTGAGAGAAAGGCCCCACAGAACTCCCATCTATCCTGAATCTGTGTAGTAACCAATGCATATGCATACTAGTTATGCTTATGTAATAATGTATGCTGTGTAAGCTAGACATCATGTCTGCTATATATGCTCTAGTAATGTCTAAGCTGTAGTGCGCACTAAGGGTATAGGCCTAAGTTATACTCCCTCCGTCCCAAATAGATGACGCTTGTGCCTTTCAGACATCATGTTTGACCATTTGTCTTATTCAAAAAATTTATACAAACATTATTTATAACTTGATTTATTACTAACTACACGTTTATTGTAACATGTTTGCTTTAGTATTTATTCAAAAAATTTGAATGAGACGGATGGTCAAACGTGATGAAAATAAAACAAACATAGTCATCTATTGTGGGACGGAGGGAGTATGTGCTAAATTATGCTTCTCTAAGATATTGTTGAAGCAAGACAAGATTTTACATAATAGGTGTGCTTAGTTTCACCAACTACTTCCAAAAAACACTATCCATCTAATTTTTCCCTACTCATCTCATCCATCCCACTCACATAACACTATTCATCTACAGTTCTTTTTTGGATCTACAGTGTTTTGTTTGGAATCTTTCCCAATCTAAGCACCTCTGATATTATATTTCATCTGTGTGAATGAGTGTGTTAATTTTCTTAGTTTAATAATTTGACGATGTAGATTTTGTGCCCATATTACTCATATGTACAGGGAATGATTTAGCTGGGTGAAATACCACCCCTGTAGTATTTTCTTGCCTTTATGTATATTTTGTGTTTGCTGCACAATTTTTTCTGGCGTGTTGGGGTAAATCTTATATTTCTATGTTTATATACCAAATGGAGATGTATTAGATTTTCGTAAATCAACATTAGGGCACCTAATATATCCCCTTTAAAAACAAATCCCAAAGGCCTAAGCGACAATAAGGCCGAACCAGGTTACAGGCCCAGAAGGCCCGCCGAGGGCGCGGCCCGTTCAGTTATAATGCCAACAAGAGAGATCAAACCCAGACAATGTTTCCCGAACCTTGTTTTGATTGGTGATCACCGTGTCCATAGCCACTCCTGCATAGGCGCTTTGTGCAGTTGGAGCAATTTAACTTGGTTTTGATTTTTCCTGACATACAAAGATCTTTGTTTTTCCTTTAGGCGGAGAAAAGGGGCTGGGCAAACATGTTGCCCTATCGTGTTCATTTGTGTGTGCGTGTCTCCCTAGCCCCCAAGTAGTGTCCAACCCTGGTGTTCAGGGTCGATTGCTGCTTAGAGACAAAAAAAAGTTAAACTTTCGCTAGAATAAATAAAAGTTAAGGTTAGAAATGGTGTAGCTGTTCGGTGTTCCACATGTTGGTGAGCTCCTCGACGTCGGATGTCTTGAGGTTGTACGCGTTGGGACGTAGTACTCGGGAGATGATGTAGGGTCCTTCCCATGGTGGCGACAACTTGTGGCGGCCCTTGTTACTTTGGGCGAGACGGAGGACGAGGTCGCCAATGTTCCTTGATGTTGCAGTTGTGGTATCGTCGTCAGAGCATTATCTGGTACTTTGTCAACAGTAGGAGTACCACATCACAAGCTTTGTTGACATGATATAGTGTGTTTTCTGGGATTGCCTTGTTGCCCTGTTCGTCGAAAGCCCTTACTCTTGGCGCTCCATAGTTCAATTCAGTTGGCAGGACTTCCTCTGACCCATAGACCGTGAAGAATGGTGTATAGCTAGTCGCTCGGCTAGGTGTCGTTCTAAGACACCAGAGCACTGATAAGAGCTCGGATACCCATTTGCTACTAAATCTTTTTCAAATGGCTGAAGATGCGAGGTTTTAGTGTTCTACTTGTCTGTTAGTGCGTGGGTGTGCGACAGAAGCCCAGTCGACTATGATGCCATAGCAATCATTGCAAAAGCCGAGGAACTTCATTCCTGTTAACTATGTCCCATTATCCATGATGATGGAGTTAATTTGGCACCCCAAAATGGTAGACGATGTGTAGAAAGGATTCCACCGCTTCCTCTGACGTAATTTTTGAAATCGGTATGGCTTCTATCCGTATGGAAAATTTGTCTATGACAACCAGTATGTAGGTATAACCACCCTGTGCTTTCTTGATGGGGTTAGACCTTAGAAGTCTCTGATCAGGAGTCCGCAAGGAGGTTGTGGATGAATTCTAACACGAAGCTCACTATCCAACGAACTCTCCTTCGGAGAGGAACGCAATGAAGCATTGTGCCACGAGCTTCGAAGCGGTGACCACAGTGCCGACCAGCCCAAATGGCACCAAGCTTGGTCCTCCAAGTTCTTCGTCATGAGGCATGCACAACCGCACTGTGGTGTTGAGCTCACCCACCCTGGGCCTGGAGAAGGCCTTGACGACGTTGTCAAGAGCCTGAGTTAGGGCGGCTAGAGCGAGCATGGCGACCCATACCAACTCTCCTCCCATGGTGATAACGAACTAAAGACTCCCAAATCGCACGTGTGCACCGGGAATCCAGGATGAAGCGAGGTTGACCAACCAAGACCAAGGATTGTTGATGAAGACGTGCGACAACTATTAGTGTTCAAAATCACCAGCTATTGAATTTTGGTATTTGCGCATCTAGCTTAGATAATGGTTTGCAAGGGGGAGACAAGATTTATACTAGTTCATGCTGAATGCCCTACGTCTAGTTCGTGACGTTCTTGCCTTCCTTTGCACAAGTTTGCAGTAGGGGGGTTTATGAACGATTGAGAAAGGGAAATGATCCCAAGTCTCGGTGTGATGAGTGTACGTGTGTTCCAAGTCTAGCGTGCTATATCTTCTCTGTAAGAAAAATGGCCCTAGGCCATTGTTTGTTATTTTGGTGATCCATGGACAACATAGCCATTGGGACTAACGAATTGTCTAGATAGATATATGTAGATATTTTTATATCGTAAGGATACTTTGGAAGCCATCCAAATGCTTAACAAAATGCAAGTTTATCCAAATGATGGTTGTCCAAATTGAAGCCATCCAAATCATGTAGAAAGCCCACGAAGAAGCAAGCAAAGTCAAGTCACGGAGTGACCACCGACTATTTTGGTGATGGTCTGGAAGACCACTGAATTAATCGGTGACCAGGGGGAGAGAAGATGAAGTGAATCCAGCAAGACCACCTACTATTACAGTGGTGCTAGAAGTTGGCACCGAATTAGTTAGTGATGACGTCTAGAGAGCATTTCAGTACTGTGTAGATTTGCACGGCCATCGACTATTTCCATGATGTGAAAAAGAGAGCACTGAAATAGTCGACATTGGAAAGAAGATGGAAGACCTCTCTGTGTGAAGATCACTGACTATTTCGGTGGTACCGGAGAAAGGAATCGAATCAGCCGGTGTAAGCGAGAAGGTTGAAGACCTCTCTATGGACACCAACTATTTTGGTGCTACCTGAGAGAAGGCATCGAATTAGTCAGTGCTAGGTGGCCCAAGCATTAGAAACTCAACGGATAGCTAAGGTAGCACCACCGACTAATTCAGTGGTCCCTCTTCTATGTGCACCAAATTAGTCGGTTGTATGCAGAAAGTTGCAACGGCTATGCAACATATAGTTTCTTTGGTTGGGGCTATAAATACCCCACTCCACGGCCATTTCAAGGGGGCTTGAGCTCAGGGAATATATTGCTAATTGTTCCCAACACTTAAGTGTTCAATCCACCAAAGTGCTAAAAATAAGATCACGACAATTAACAAAGTAATTAATGCTAGTTTAGACCCATTAGCGCATTTACTAGGTGTTTAGCCTAGAGTTTCACGAGGTTTGCATACCTCTTGCTCTATCCGGTGCTTTGCGCGCACCAAGTGTTGTAATCCGGAGATTGTATCTTTGCGAGACCGTCCAACTACGTTAGTCATGTGGTCGCTGTTGATTGTGAGAGGGAGGAGAGTCTCTTGGCTGGTTGGTCGAAGCTCAACCGAGTGAAGGCGGCGAGGAAGATCCGGGGAGGGGCAAGCGAAGACTCACTCCCGCATGGGGATGTCATGTGGCCACCCACGGAGTTATTCGACCGGGCAGTTTATGCCCTTGTCGGCATTCCCTTGAGAGTGACTCCAACAATGAGGACTAGGTGTAAGCTTTGCGAGCTTCCGATACCTCAGTAAAAATCACGATGCCGGAAATTTGTTCTTCTCTACCGGTTTACCTTTGGCAATGTATCCTATGGAAACCAACCTTTTCGTGGAATCTATGAAAACTAAAATCTGGGCCACATGATGTTGATCCAAGGGCGCAACCAGATCACCCCTCCCACCTCCCTTGTGTTTTGCAAATCACCCCTTCCACCTGATCTGGGTGAGCCCTTCGATCAACATCGTGTGGTCTAGATTAGAGTTTCCATAGTTTTCATGAGAAGTTGGTTTCCACCGGATATGTCCCCTTTACCTTTTGCATTTTATATTACTTATTTTCCACATTTATCTTCCGTAGACTTACTATTCTAGCATAGGATTGCACATAAGGTGCAAAATTTAGTAGTGGTAGAGATAGCAACACAGAGAGAAAAATCTAGAGCACATTTATAAAAGGATTGAAATACGTTTTTATATGTGCAAATAGAGCCTTAGTTTTTAATTAAAACACCTAATTCACCCCTCTCTCATGGTGTGACGGTCCAGTCATCCTCTAATAAATCTACCTGAGTTGGGAGTCCAGAGGTGGTGTCCTGTGGGGAGCTATCTTGTGCTGAAAAGAGTTCTTTGCTAGGGAAAGCCTTCTTTCCATAGAGCGGCCTAGTGGTTTTAGGTGAAAATAAAGCCAAAGTAAAGGTTTTCTTTGAGGTATTTTTATCTGAACAAGATTTCAAATTAGTCGTAAATTGGATTTGAATTCTAATTTCGGAAAGACTCTCGTCGGGTCAGATGGTCAAATGGAGAACGTACCACTACCAGTATTGAAATCTTTTTTTTTATAAACAATAAAGGGTTGAACAAATTGAGGGCATTTCTCATCCACAAACACACACATTTACCCCTCACAACGGACCCACCTACCAGAGTTGAACGGTGGGCCAAGGACGACCAAAGAAGGGGGGGAGATTGATTTGGTCGTCCTCACTCAGTTAAAAAACTCCCCTCCCACCTCCTCATCCCTAAATTTTTTTCACCAAAAAATAAACCCAATAGCAGAAGTAAAATAAGAAACATTTCCCCGCTGCTCTCACTACATCTCATCCCAATCGCAAGAAAAATGGAAAGCCCCTTATATCAAGACGAGAAATAAGGAAATAAATAGAGGTGCTAGTAAAAGAAAATAAAAGGTGTGGTGTTAAAAGAAAATAAAAGGTGTGGTATTAAATGGAAATAAAAGGTGTGCTACTAAAAAGAAATAAAATGCACCACTCCATGCATAGACACGTGCCAAAACACTATTTAATTATATGCAAGCCAATGATATGCAGGTACTAGCCCAAAAATTTATAGATAGAATAATGTAATATTCCTTAATCTATGCTAAACCATATAGGATGGACACGTGGTTTATGAAAGGCCAATTACGTGACGATTAGAATCGTGGACTTGTTTATGGATGTTACTGATCTTATAAGAATGCATGCCGGCCCTTTAAATATAAGAGAACCGTTGGCCGAGTAAAACACCATAATTGAACCTATCAAGCCTCTTATGTGTGTCATGCACAATTAATTTGTCTAATTTGCTAATGTTATATATTCTATAATCTAATAATCGGGAGAGTTTGACTTCGCATGACGTCAAGCAACTTTCACATATAGTTAGGTTTTACGTCAATCAAACAGGAGATATGTGTTTAAGTCAAAATCTTCGACCAATGCATAAATATATTTTTTTATAATATTTGTTTTTAAGCACGTGCGTCGTCTCTGATCTGGTAGAGTCAGTGACTGATAAAATGGGCCCATGAGCAACCCACTCCCGACATTTGGCCCGCCCACGCGCCGCCACCACTTTCTGCTCAATCGAGCGGCCGCCGCCTCGTGCTCCCCTACCGCCGCCGCCGGCCACGCCCCGCCGGCCGCCGTTCTCCAACCTTGACTCCGCGACGGAGGGCGACATGCGGGACACCTTCGAGATCCTGGGGTACATCTGCCGCAACGTCCCGAACCCGCCGGTCTCCCGCGATGCCCGCCTCGCCGCCCGCCGCGCCGCCGCTGCTAGCGCCCCCGACGGCGTCGACCGCATCAGCGACCTCCCCGACGCGCTCCTCCGCGACATCGTCTCCCGCCTCCCCTTCAAGGAAGCCGCGCGCACCTCCGTGCTCGCCTCCCGCTGGCGCCGGGTCTGGCTCGCCGCGCCGCTCGCCGTCGTCGACACCCACCTCCTGGACCACTGGCCCCCGACGCCTGCCGAGGAAGCAGCGGTCGCTGCCGCCGTGTCCTGAGCCCTCGCCGCGCACCCGGGGCCCTTCCGCTGCGCCCACCTCACCTCCATCCGCATGGGCGAGCACCAGCCGCTGCTCAAGCGCTGGCTTCGGCTCCTCGCCGCCAAGGGCGTCCAGGAGCTCGTCCTCGTCAACCGCCGTGCGCACGGCAACTGGTGGTGCCCCTCCCCGACACGCTCTTCCAGATCACCACGATCACCTCCCTCTACATTGGTGTCTGGAGGCTCCCGCACGCGACGCGCCTGAAAGGTGTCTCCTTCCCCAGCCTCCGGGAGCTCGGCATCTGCAGCGTCCTTGTGGAGGACGGGGACATCGACTCCCTCGTCGTGAGGTGCCCCGTCCTGGAAATCCTCAACATCCAAGGTAGCACCAAGAGGTTGCATCTCGTCAGCCAGACCCTCCGGTGCGTGCAGATCAGCTCGTCCGTGGTGGAGAACATCGCCTTGGTGAAAACGCCCTGTCTTGAGCGGCTTATCCTGTGGCAAGTAAAGGGATCTCCCTTCCCTGCCAGTGACATGCGCACCAGGATCAAGATAGGAATTGCCCCCAAGCTGCGCGTGTTGGGATATCTGGACCCAGCACACCACCTGCTGGAGATTGGGGGCACCAGGATCACGGTACTTCTACTGCCTCCTATCTTCCATTTTGTTCGCATGGCGACTGTGGACTTCAATGTGATCATTCCTGTTGAATGTGGTGCATTACAGGCTGGGATGGAACCAACTGGAAGCGCGATACTCACAACCGTGAAGGTTCTGAGCTTGGAAGTGTGTCTTGGAGCCAATGGTGCCATGATGGTGCCTGCCTTCCTCAAATGCTTTCCCAATGTCGAGGCGCTGCAAATTAAGGTATTAGTGATAAGTACTCTCATTGCACACTCATACTGCGATCCGCTAGCTTCAAATTGCAATTTTATTCGATGGACATGTATCCAAGGTTTCATAACATATTCCTTCAATAATAATGTGGAGCCAATCTTTCAATTCTCTTCTGATCAGACCTCAATGCCTGCTAGACTGAATTTTCATTAATGTCGACGTTCAAATTCTCTCTGTTGGATGAGAACATACAAGTAGGGAATTTTTAGATACTTTCCTGTTTTCATGGAGTGGTAAAGTTCAGGCTTTGGCTGACACGTTCCGAGGACCAAGAAACACTGACATGCCAACTGGGAAATGAACTTATTCTTGGAGTCCTCTGTAGTCTGTAACTTAGCAAAACAAACAGAATATGATGAATAAGTTGGCATGTGATATTTGGGCATGTGTAGGATGGGACGATGGGTTATGTTTTGTAAATCAAGCTGTGTTGCTGTGGAAAACTGTGCATGCATCTTTTCTGTAGTCTATAGTTTGGTAAGCTAATTATTAAGCAACAGTCACTATGCATGCTTGTCTTTGGCAATGTGCTTCATTTTCTATATCCGAATGGCGTAAATGAGGACTGTAACTGCAGATTACAGTCTTGAGAATCCATTATAGTATTTTGTTTAACCGTTTGCTATAATTAAATTTGAGAGATGCTTTAGGCCCCTACCTATGTTCATCCTCCTTCCAAAATCTTTAAGCATAGCAGCTGGCTATTTTGTGATCCATCACTTGCTTAGCATTCTAGCGATTTATTTGTTTGTACCATTTGCAGTCTGCAAAATGTGATGAACCCGCTGGCAAGTTCAACATCGAGTACTGGCAAAAGGTTGGTCCCATCATAAGTGTCCTGATGCGCATCAAGGTGATGACAATCTCTGAGTTCCGAGGGGAGCAACATGAGCTGGCCTTCCTCCAGTTTGTCTACCAGAATGCGCAGGTGCTGGAGTCTGCAGTGGTCACGGCAGCCAATAGAAGGTTCACTGGAATATCAGACGAACAGATGACGTCTATTCTGCAGAAACTGGATAGTTCAAGATGGGCCAGTGATTTTGGGCTGGCTATCATGGGGAGCAATGGTCCTGAAGGAGGAATACCCTGGATGTTTCAACGAGGAGCAAATTTTTCTAATGATGACCCTTTTGCACCGGTTAAAATGAGGTCAGAATTGCTTTTCTTCATGACTTCATCATGTATGTGTAGATTCTATTGATGATACTGTATTTCAGTGTGTTCATTATTGTCACAAGGTTGCAGTCTTTATGTTTGTCGATATTTACAAAAAAGTACTCTTTGACTGATGTAAATTGGTCGTAAAAACTAGCGCGTCAGTGGTTGCAGTTTCTTGGCGGGTCTGTGACTCTGTGTAGAAACGAGTGTACTAAATTAATGCTATCATTTTCCGGGACTTGTCTCCCATTTGTTATCATGGGTAGCATGTGACAAAAATAAGTCTTTGAATCCTTCCATTATGCAGTTGGAATCTTCTCATGCAGCATGCAAAGGCAGGTTTATTAGTTTAGGCCTGCTGATGACACATCTTTCTACTGCATGAGCATTGGACATACTTGGTCAATTTTGTCTTAAACATGAAACCTTGACATTTCTTAGGTCTCTTCCATGGAGCTTTTGCATACAATTGTGCATCATATACCACACCTGTGTTGTGGACATTCAGAATTTTGGGGGTTTCATGTTTCTCAATTTCGATTTTAGTCAATATTGTTGAAGAACAGTTTTGCATCTTGTATGCCCATATTTTGTCCATGTGCTGTTTCCTGTTGGTGGAACTCTCTTTTACATATAAAAGAAAAAAAAGGAGACCAGCTGGGAAGTGTGTCCTAGCAGCACCATGTTTCTCTTGTGCTCACCAACTTCATGAGCTTATACCTGAGCTTTGCTACCATTTACTTTGGGTACTCTGTATTTATGCATATGGTTGTGGGTTCTATAAGTGACCACACAGATTTGATAATGCTGGCAATTCAACTCCAATTGACACTCTTAGCAGACTGTCACATACTTCAGGAGCTCATACTTAATGGAGAAATTTTACACATACTAAAATCTCTAGGGTGAAATTTACTTATAGTCTGACAGAAAAATAGTTATAACTGTTGCTAACCAGGTTGTGTTTTATTCTGTTGCTTTTCTGGTAACAATAGGCTTTACTTCGGCGACAAGAAGAAATAGGACTGCTGGGACTAGCAGGCGCTGTATGAGATCGAGTTTCAACCTATGGAGCCTACATGTGTCCTGCTTCTGTAATGACGTCAAGTAGCCACTCTCGAAGATCTCCTGTTCTTAGGTCTGCCAGCATGGTTAGCTTAAGTTTCGAAGTTAGTACAATGCTGATGCGAATTACTACCTTTTTGTGAATGGAAACTGCTTGTGGATTGGGTACTATGAGCCCTCTGCCCCCACGCATCGGCTACCAAAGACCACTGGTTCTGGGTTTCATGTGTCTTCTGATGGCTGGATGTTGAATGTGAGCTGTAATAATGATCGAAGTTGCATTGCATATTTTCTGCTGAACATATGCGGCTGGATGCTAACGATGATTTATGATAACTGGTCGAGCTAGTGCACGTTTTGGTTATATACTGTCTGCCAGTGATTTCTGCTTCTGTTGCGCGTGGTACTCGCCGTGCTCCCCGTCTGCGGCTGTTCCCGCTGGCAGTGCCAGGAGGACCTCGAGCTCGCTGACTTCTATGTCCATAGTAACGGCGTTTGTCATTGCTCATTTACTCGGTACCACCCGTCGCCTCTTCTTTCTCAGAGCAGGCTTCAGCTTGATCGCCGCGAGCACCTCCCGAGCATCTTATATCTCCTTGGTCGAGTTTTCTCTGTCGTGTTCGTGTCCATGGGCAATGGTGCCGTGGCAGCCAATGGTTCACGCGGCGCTTAGCCTGCCTGTCCTCGTAATCAGTCGTGGCTTAGGCCCCAGGCTCCAAGAACAATTCCAGTAGAACCCTTTCATGTTTTCCCATACTCTGTTACTATAAAAACACAAAAAAATATTGCATGAAAAATCACCCAAACTTATGGATGGATAGAGATGCAAAAATCCATGTTTATGCAATTTTTTTGAAATTAAACGAAATTTTGTGCAAGGAGAAAAACAGCATGTAATCGGCTCAGGCATACGTTTTTCTCGTTTTGTTTCTCCCTACACAAAAATGTGTTTGTCCTCAAACTTACATGAACATAGATTTTTGCATCCTCTATCTAGTATCTACCCTTTATTTTAGTTGAAAATTTTTCATGCACTATTTTTTTTATTTTTTTTATGGTGGAGTATGGGAGTAGAAGGAAGAGGTTGGAGCACTAGAATTGTTCTCCCGAGGTTCTGTAGCATCCACTACGGCTTCAAGTGAAACGGGATCAAACTGCCAAAGTTTCACCTCCATCTGCTTCCATGCTAATGCTCCGTAACTGTTAGACGAAATGTCAAGGTGGAATAAATAAAATGTCACGGTGTCATGCTACATTTTTCATTCAGACGTTGACACTTTCAAAATTTAATGTGCATACTACATACAGTATGTAGTGGCCAATGAAAATCATAGATTCAGTATTAATTTCCCGATCAATGCCTCAATCCAAAGTGTCTAATGGGATGGGCAAAAATGATTAATTTCACGATCAATGCCTCAATCCAAAATGTCTAATGTGCATGGCCAATGTGATGAGCAAATGTTTGATTTTATATTAGTCTGCCTACTCGCCATTTTCAACAGTGAACTCTATAATGGCAAAATTTGTCTCTAAAGCATAAATGACTTTCACGTCACTCTAGTGCTGAAGAAAAACACAGTCCAAGGTCAGATGCATACTTTAAACCAATTTTCTTATTTTTAAAGTTGATCATTAAGCACCTTGCCAATACACTGCGGCTCGAGATAATAGACCCCATCCACCTAAATTAGTATGGTTTCACTATACCTATACAAGATTGCCTGCACAGTCATTTGAAGACCTTCCTGTCTCATCGAACCAGAAAAAAAGAGCTTATTTCAAAGTTGGACTTAAGTTTTTGACAAAGTAAAAAATCAATTTATGATCCAAGTTATGTAACATAAAGGATATGGTGATAGTCTGCTAGATGTCTGAATTGGATGAAGCAACTAGCTAGGTGCGGTGGAGCTCCGCATGCTGGATGGAGCCTGTGCATCCATGGCAAGAAGCTTGTCTTGGGGGAATGCAGTGTTTCTGCATCCGAAGTCTCTTTGTCGTGTGCAGATTCCAAGTTAACACAGCAATGTCGCCCTCCCTCACATTGGGCAGGGCGATAGGGTGAGGTGGTGTCATGCTGCCGGACAAAGCGGACAGCAAGCAGCTCTGACGACCACGTCGTGAAGGAGCACATGGCGCCGACAAACTTGTTCGAGCTTGAGGAGGATGACCAATTGGCTGAACTAGTCAAGAATTGGAAATTTGAGGAAGGACTCAAATTTCAAACCAAGGTCAGATTCAATACTGGCCGTGCAGTGCACCATGCCTCTTCTTCCCGGTTTGGCTCTTTCTCTTTACTAGCTGTCTTTCGACGATACACTTTTAGGTTCACAAAGAAATCTGTTAGCCTTGCTCTTCATGCTTGCTTGGGTGGAACGCCTGCTGGTTTCCATGTCTCCTTTGTCAAAGACCGACATTTCAGATTTGATGTCTCTTGTAAAAAGGTGGGATTCATGGTCTGTGAGCTCAAAAGAGTGATTTCTGAACATTTTGACATCTATTTCCATCTCTGGAGAATTGGAGGTGCTGACTGGGTCAGAGAAGAGAAGATATGGATGAATGAGGAAGAACAAAGCTGGACAAAGGTTAGCCATCAAAGAAGGTCACCAAAGAAAGCCAAGCATGACAGGAGGGTTGATTTTTGTGAAAAGATTGTCCAAGAATCTCCAATCAAAAAATCAGTATCCAGAGAAGAAGCACATGCACCAAATGGCACACCTGCGCAGTTCATCAATTTTGGAAGTTTTAACTGCAGTCTACACATGCCTGTGAGGCCCATTCTCCAGAAGAAAAACACTGCAGAAAGATCAGATAGCAGTCATAGTGCTTCTCATCAACGACAAGGAAAGAAGCTAGAGGTTCAAGAAGGTGGCCAATTTCAAAACCCCTGCGACAAAGTTTTTGAGAATATCAAGTGTGCACTAAACATTGATGGCAAATCCAGCAGTAAAACGCCCCAGCAAAAGGCAGATCTTGGAGTAGTCAACAAGATATTAGACAACCGTGCGCGTATTCTCCGGTGGGGTGTTTGCTTCCGTTGGTTGGATCCAGGCCACCATGTCAGAGTCTGCAAAGGTAATATTATTCGATGCTTGCAGTGCTTCAATTTTGGTCATCGCGCCCAAAACTGCACGGGAAAGAAGTCTCTCTTAAATGGGCTCCTAAGGGCCCTAGAAATGAGGAGGTCTCTCTTAAATGGGCTACTAAGAGCACTAGTAACAGCAACAATCCTCCCAAGACGCATGCTCCAGCCACCTTCCTTAATTGCAATGCTTTGCCCGACAACTGCTCTTCACCTCCCATAGTAAATCAAACTTTGGCATCTACTCTACTCTCCTCTACACCTCTTCCCCATCCTGGCACCGCACCATCCCAGCAAGACAGCCATACCCTGAACAACACCTTACCACTTCAGCAAGACAGCCACCAGCCAGAGGAGGAGGAGGACATGGCTCACTTTGACATTGAGCCTGAGCTCTTCATCCCAACTTGGGATGGACTTGGAAGATGGAGGACCAGAAACAAGAGAAAGAGCTACCGTCTGCTTCTCGGGAGCCCCAACCAGACGTCATGAAGAGTACGCCATCGCTGCCACTGAAGAGATCGTGACCCCAGCTCAATGTCTAGCTTTCATGCATGAGGTACGGGAATACATCAGAATTGTGGCAAGGAGACATTCTCTCTTATAGTCCGCATCCTCATGGCATAGGCATATATGGATTTCAATCATCATGTGATAGAGATAACCTAGTACACAATAGTCCACATTGGATTTTGTCAATCATGATGAAACCATGAACTGCAGAAGATCTCTCTTTGCTAGAACAGGTTGGGTTATGTTAGTTGGCTACCCCCTAGATTATAAAGAACAACACTTCATTCACCAAGCCTGCACTCCAATTGGTAGAGTAATACAGTGGCATTCAACTGATACCAGTAAAGCCAGAGTACTAGCAAAAGTTCTGATTGAAAATATTGCAATTGTCCCTCGAATTCTTAAGCTCAAAAGTGGAAGAGCTTTGGATAGAGAAGGAAGACCTTGGTTGGTCAGGGTCTTCATCCTGAACAGCCAGCTTGCTGAACAAATTATTGATGAAGATGAAGACTTCCTGAACAATGGGAATGATAACAATGATGGAAATGGCAACAATGATGAAGCTAACTTTGTTGCAAACCTTGCTGACCAGCACCAGCAGCAGCAAGGATTAGCCCAAGCTAATCAAAATAACCAAAATGAAGATCAAGGAGAAGGATCCAATAACAGTTCAGTGAATCAAGTATCAATGGAGGAAGAAATTTTTCTCCCTGGAATTGGTTTTCAGGAAGAAGTCCAGCTGGAAGACCTACACCCAATCCAACGGAACCTGGATTCCAATACTTTAGAAGAAAATATAACGTCACTTGATGGGCCAGAGGAGTTGTCACAGGGAGACAGAATTATGATGGATTTGGGGGAATCAAAGGAAAAAAGGAAAGGCATGGAGAAGAGTTATCAACAGATGCCCAATGACAATGAAATCTGTCCATATGCTCCTCAAAGCATGGTACCGGAATGTGCACAAACGTTTGCTAATAGCTTGAAGCCCCTGATTCAGAACAGGCAACAAAACCAAGAGCAACATCTCAGGCAAAGTGTAATGTTTGATACTCTAGTGATCAAGTTCAATATGATGGGAGGCAACTTTGAGTCTGTACAGTTTCTAGCAAGGCCAACAGATAAGTCACTCAAATATGATAGTTTCAGACAGAGGATCATTGCAAAATCAAGCCAAGAACCGCCCCAAAATGGGAGCATGACAATCAACACTAACATGTCCACTGCAAGGCTGCACCCCCATCAACAAGTTCTATGTTAGAAAGAGAAAAATGAATCCCATGAGAAGACACGAGCAGCACAGTACTCCTAGCTTCAGCATTGGCGAGGGCAAAACTGCAGCCAATAGCAACACAAGGAAGAGGAAAGTCTGTTCCTCAACAAAAGAAAAGATATCAGTACAATCACTCAGAAGAAGCACCAGGATTGGCAAGAACCAAAATGGCTACAAGAACAAATTCATACTAGACTCTGCTAAAGGAAACAATCAGAAAGGCAACAAGAAAAGGAAAGTGACCAGCTCAAAGGAACTTAGTAGCAAGGCAGTGGTACCTGACACTATTCAGAATGAAGAATTCCCTGGCCTGGTAGACATTGAAGGCCCAGGACAGTATCCACAAATATGGACAAGTGTAATTCAACAGATTGCCATCAACAAATGTGGCATTTCTCCTTTGGAGGTCACAACAGAGATACTCCTAGCAGCAGAAGAAGATCAAAGCATACTGCAAGCTGATGGGAGTAACATCAAGAAACCAACCGTGACCAATGAATAGCCTAGATACTTTTAATCATAACAGTAGGGAATGCCCTACTCCTATATTGTATCATTCTTTTAAACTTGGTTGGTACTGGTTGTGTGAACTCCAAACTATTGCTCTCGCTCTAGGACAATGTTACTTTCTTAAACTCTGTTGTCGTATTTCGGTCAGACATCTATCCTGGACAAGTTATCATGATTTTTGCTTTTGCTTCATGTGGAAATGTGACCTGTTGGGGTTCCAATGATTCGGATCATGATAAAAATATCAAGCAGTATGTGTGGTATTGTCAGATCACAAACGATAACAAGCAACGTGGATAAAGTGCACCTGCTCTCCTTAGGAATGGCAGTTCAAGAATCCCCTCACCAAGTTTCAATGATGAATACAAACAAAAGAAAAAATTGGAATGTCCTTAACTGGAATATTAGAGGAATAAACTCTGAAGACAAATGCAATGCCATCAGATTCAAACTTGATGAAAGTAATTGTGCTGTTTACTGCATACAGGAAACCAAAAGGGAACAATTTGACCACTCCTTCATTAGAAAATTTGCACCAAAGAGATTTGACCAGTTTGCCTACTCTCCCTCTCAAGGAAGCTCTGGCGGAATCCTTACTGGCTGGAACAACTTGATTTTCTCTGGTCAGATCATTCACAACTTGAAATTTGCAGTAACTGTCAAGTTCACCTCGAAACACAACAATGACATATGGATGCTCACAAATGTGTATGGACCATGCCAAGGCACTGAACGAGATGACTTTGTTAACTAGCTGAATGATCTAGAAATCCAAGATGATGATAATTGGATAATTATGGGTGATTTCGACTTCTATAGGTCACTATCTGATAGAAACAAACCAGGACGAAATTTAAATGATGTGTTCATATTCAATGAGATCATAAGCAACCTAGGATTGCAGGAAATTCCTTAAAAGGCAGAAAATATACATGGAGCAACATGCAAGAGAACCCCTTACTAGAACAGACCGACTGGTGCTTCACCTCCACAAACTGGATCAGTCACTATCCAAACACTCTTTGGCTCCCCCTATCCAAACCAACATCGGACCATATCCCTTGCATGGTGCAAATAGACACTTCAATACCTAAAGCTGATGTCTTTCATTTTGAGAAGTTCTGGGTTGAACAACCAGATTTCTATGAAGTCGTGCAAAGTACATGGAACACAGAAATTAGAGCAACCAAGCTTAAGTTGTTAAGAAGGGCCCTAAAAAAGTGGAGTAAAGGTATCTAAAAAATAAACAGGCTAATTCAACAAAGCAATGAAACTCTGGCTGTCCTTGAAAAACATGAAGAACAGAGGCAACTCTTTGCTCAGGAAAGGAATTTCATGATCATTCTCAGGAAACACATTACTTCCCAGTTAAGGTTCCAGCAAGAATATTGGAGGAAACGATACACAGTTAGATGGACAAAATTCGGAGATGAAAATACAAAATTCTTTTATGCTGCAGCCACAAAAAGATATAGACACAATACCATCACAAGTCTAGAAACACAGGATGGAAGGACCATCTATGACCATTTTGAAAAGGCAGCTCTCTTACTAGAGAATTTCAAAGCAAGAATGGGAACTTTCATTAACCCAGAGATGCTGTATAATCTTGAGGAACTGGTTACAAACCATGAGGGGTTAAAACAAATTTCAAGACTTTTTACCAAGGAAGAAATTGACAACGCAGTAAAGCAAATGCTAGTGGATAAAGCCTCTGGACCAGATGGTTTCAATGGCATGTTCTTCAAAAAATGTTGCCATATTATCAAAGAGGACATATATCAAATCTGCAATGATTTTTTTGCTGGAGGAGTAAGTTTGCAAGCCATCAATAGCTCCTTTATCACACTCATCCCAAATAATAGCAACCCCACATACCCCAATGATGTTAGACTAATTTCTGTGTTGAACTCAGTACTCAAGCTGATAACAAAACTCATGGCTGAAAGGTTACAAGCCATCATTATACCACAGATCCACAAAAACCAATATGGTTTCATAAAAACCACAACAATTCAAGGCTGCTTAGCTTGGGCCTTTGAATACATACACCAATGTCAACAATCAAAAAAAGAGTTGATCATTCTGAAATTGGACTTTGAAAAGGCCTTTGACACAATAGAACATGATACAATATGGAAGATGATGGAAAGGATGGGTTTTAATTCAACATGGATAAATTGGGTGAGAGGAATCATGGCTACTGGATCCACTTCACTTCTACTCAATGGTGTACCTGGGAAGCAATTTCAGTGTGTCAGAGGAGTGAGGCAAGGAGATCCACTATCTCCTTTGCTTTTTGTATTGGCAGCTGACCTACTACAATGCATTGTTAATAAAGTTCACAATGAGGGACAATTATCTCTTCCTATCAATGTTGATCCTAGCAATGATTTCCCAATCATACAGTATGCTGATGACACCATACTTGTAATGAAGGCAAGCCAAACAGAGCTTCTTTGTCTAAAAGGACTTTTGCAAACGTTCTCTGAATCGACTGGGCTAAAAGTTAATTACTCAAAGTCTCATATGGTTCCTTTGAACATGTCTCAGGAGCAAGCTGTAGTACTTTCAAGTGCATTTGGTTGTCAATTTGGAACCTTCCCCTCCACATACCTTGGCCTACCTATGGGAACAACCAAACCTAAAGTAGAAGATTATATGCCACTTATGGACAGGACAGAAAGGAGACTGACCTCGACTTCTGCCTTCCTAACACAAGCTGGAAGACTTCAGTTGGTGAATTCAGTTTTATCTTCCCTACCAACATATGCAATGTGCAGTCTAAAGATCCCTGTTGCTGTTCTAGAATTCCTTGATAGAGGCAAGAGATATTGTATATGGAGAGGCTCAGATGTTAATGCAAAAGGCAAGTCACTGGCAGCATGGCCAAAGGTTACCAAACCCAAGGATAAAGGTGGTTTGGGAATCATTGATTTGAGGTCACAAAATGAAGCACTGTTGTTAAAGCACCTAGATAAATTCTACAATAAGAGAGACATACCTTGGGTGAATATGATTTGGCACTCATACTACTCGCAAGGCCAGATCCCACATGCTTCAGTCGACAAAGGATCCTTCTGGTGGAAAGATCTTCTTCATCTCTGTGAGAAATATAGAGGGATTGCTAGCTGTACAGTGGGTGGTGGTACAACAGTGCTATTCTGGTTGGATGTCTGGAATGATTTATTTCTTCAAGAGAAGTTTCCAAGGCTATTTAGCTTTGCAAAAAACCAGAAGATCTCAGTGGCAGATTTTTTATCAGAGACATACTTGACAACCCACTTCCATTTGCCATTATCTGAGCAAGCATATGAAGTGTATCAAGAATTACATGGAATTGTGCAAGGTATTCAAATTCAGCAGGAGGACAGAGATCAGTGGCATTACATCTGGAGGTCAGCCAGATACACAGCTAAGAACTATTACATTCACCTTCATAGGCAAATACAACCCCCAAAGCCTTTCTTGTGGATTTGGAGCTCTAGATGCAGTAACAAGTTAAGAGTCTTCTCGTGGTTACTTCTGATGGATAGATTAAATACTAGAAATATGCTAAAGAGAAGAAAGTACAAGCTGGAAGGTAACAACTACAATTGTGTCCTATGCTCAGCTCAAAGAGAGGAAACCGCCTTCCATCTGTTCTTCAGTTGTCCATTTGCCTTGGAATGTTGGCAAACAATCGGAATTCAGTGGCAAATGCATACTCCTTTCTTTCAAATGATGGAACTGGCCAAACAAGATTTCAATCGGCCCTTCTTCATGGAAATTTTCACTATTGCAACATGGCACATATGGAAACAGAGAAACAACTTGATCTTTGAAAATCATCAAGCAAACACTAATAACTGGAAAAGAAGCCTCAAAGAAGAATGTTCTCTACAAGCCCAAAGAATGGAAGATACTCTCAGATCCTCCTTCTTAGTTTGGTTAGATGCCTCTATATAGTTGTACAATCCTCTTTTGTTTGGTTAGCTTAGCGTTTCAGTTTTCTTCCTTTTGGTTGGTTTTGAGATGTAATTATTTACCTTTTTCATCAGCTCTTTTTAATAAAATTTAACAGCGGGGGCCTCCCTCGCTGTTTTTGGTTCAAAAAAAAATGGCAAGGAGCTTTGGGGGAAGGAGTCCGTGTGCAAGCCCAACAACAAGCGACTAATGTATGTAACTGGCAGAGGTTTATGCTCATTCTTTTTTCTGTTCTTGTTTTTTGTGTTGATTTCTTTTCCCGGCCCCTCATTGATTAATCCCCTTTTCTGATGCATTCATGTTCTTGTATGTGAAATTACAGATCCCCTTTTCTGACGCACTAGACTTTTTTTTTGTGATACCAGTATGATGGTTCAGTCAGAACCACTGCATCGAAGTCAAAGATTTTGTCATCTGATCGTTCTCTGATTCTTTGTCATCTGATTCCAAATTGTATCAAATGAGTTCAGATGTAGTCAGTTTAGTGGGATGCCTATCTTCTTCGTCCAGTCAAAATATGATTATCTTCTTTGTGTTTTCCTCCTTTTCTCTCTCCTATATGCTCCAGCAGCAATTCAGTAGTTGATTCATGTCGGATTGAGGGACGTGATTCCTTCAGAAAGATTTTGGATTCATGGCCAAATTAGTGACTACTACTAGTTTTTATTTGATGGAACATGCTGCCATGGTTACAGCAGAGAGGAAGAAAATGGGGATCGAGAAATGAACGAGGAACAGGATGGGGAGAATAATATATAAGTCCTATGGGACCCACACTCTCTCTTTATCTAAGAGATGCGCTAACGCTGTTAAGGGTGGGCACATGTCGCCATGCTCAAAGGATGTTTTTCGCTAGCTTTATTGACACAAGGAGGAATGCCAATCTTGGCCAACCTAGTAATGTTTTTTAGAGTTACAGGGCTTTCGCCCCAGTCTTGCTAACTAGTACGAACATTTGAAAACATTCACAACACAGTGCTTGTTTGCTCCATGGACCACAACGAAAGCATGTAAACTTCATTACATCGCGACGGCGTCGTCCTTACTGCCCTGCCTCAGGCACATGCTTGTCTTCTGTTTCTCCCTCAGCTGGGTTTCTTCAGAAGATCAGGCCCTTCTATGGCTGGGCAAATATTGCTTTGCTGCACCTGCTAGAAGCATGTGCACCAGTTCGCTTGGTACATGACCCGCTCCCCATTTGTAACAATGCTTATTAGACTAGTGGACCTAATTCCCCAATCTTCCAGGTTGATCTGTCCAGAACTTCATCCTGCCTACCTTTTGCTCTAGCTCTTGCTCCTCTGCTGGACAGAGGATATTCCAGCTGATCACTAGTCTTGCAATTGTTACAATAAACAAGCTACATCTTAGCTTCCATAACCCCACAGGGTTACTGAAGTGAAAGTATTTACCACAAATTTTTTTTTTGCTACTAAGCCACATCTTCCCTATTGACTAAGAGGTTTCCACACATTTTATATCGAACACCTTGGACTTGTGAACCCACTTTTGTTTTGCCACTATACAATCAAAGAAAAGTTGTTGGGCACATTCTTCCTGAATTCAGAAAAAAAAGACATCTTGGTTTCTTTTGCTAGCATTATCTCTAGTAAGACCTTAATGTGGGAATGCAACCACATGAAGTGAATTCTAGAGGGAATCTTTGAGGATCAAACAACAGGTACATAAACAGTTCTAATACCACTAAAATTGATTATTTTATAAAAGGATTGTGAGGAATATTATACCTTTTGAATGAAAAGTCCGGATCTAAAATAATCTTGATTAGTGCTGAAATCAATTTAATGGTGGAGGCCAGTAGCACAATCTTTCCATTGTCTAAACATAACATGATAACGTTTCTTCTAAAAGAACATCTCCAATTAGTACCATCCCACAGATCATGGATACCTTTTTGTATTGTTTTAAGCGATGGATACCTCCTCCATTGCTTGGCTCTGTATCAAACTAGCTTCTTCCCTCTTAATGAAAAACGTGCTCAGCACGATCGTGAAAAAAATAAATAATATGTGATCATTGCGTCCTATATTTCTTGCTAGAGGTTATGCATGTATGATATGATACAAAATTTTGTCCGTGATCAAGAAGACGGTTAATTCTCACGTCCTATATACATCCTTGAAAGTGTCGTTGTGGCTCATGAGCTGGTTCATAGTATTCATAGTAGGAAGGAACCTGGGATAATACTAAAGTTGGACTATGAAAAGGCATATGACAGAGTTAGTTGGAAGTTCCTTTTTGATATCCTCAAAGCCAGAGGCTTTAGTCCCATATGGTGTTCTTGGATAGAAAAGCTAGTGAAAAAAGGCTTAGTAGGTGTTAACCTGAATGGAGAGGAGAGCTCCTTTTTCAAACCTGGAAAAGGTTTGAGACAAGGAGATCCAATATCACCTCTCTTATTTAATCTGGTAGGTGATTGTTGATGGCAGAAAATGGCAGGAGTGCCGATTTGGCTCAACAGCCAGTCTAACCGCCTGTAACAAGCGGTCTGACCGGTTGTACCCTGTAGCCGGTCTGGTAATACGCCAGACCGTCTGTACAGCCGGTCTAGACCACCTATATTAAAGTGCTCAAAATATGATTTTGACTTCACCATTGCGTAGGGCTCATCGAGAAGTTCAAAATGCATATGTTGATCGCTTGATTTGGAGTCCGGATGAGAAAGTTATGGCTCTGACAAGGATTAACCCCGCGCCTAGCCGGTTAGACTGCCTGTACAGGGGGTTAGACCGCCTGTAGCAGTTCTAATCCGAACTAGAGTTGTATTTTGATGGGATTTTATTATGAAATTGACTCCCCACAGGGCAAGACCTCCCCACCCTATATTATGAAGGGTCGTGGGTGATTAAGGACCTCTACCCAATCGTACATACACATCTATCTTTACTTTCTGTCTTAAACACTAGCTTTTCCAACCCCCCTTCTTCCTTCTTTGTCTCCGTGATATTTTAGCAAGTTCTAAGTGGTCTTGCTGACCTAAGAACAACCATAGGTTCGCCGCCTCCGATGGGGTCCCTCCCGAGGCGGCGTTCGTAGGCTTTCATGGCGCCTCTGCCTACAGGCGGTCTGACCCCCTGTGACGGGCGGTCCGACCCCCTATAAGGGCGGTCTGACTCCCTGTCCAGAAGTTCCGACAAGGAGATTCCGGCTACCGCGCGATCTAGCGCTTATCGTGTGTTGACCCGAAAAGGCGTCAACATATTTTGGCGACTCCGCTGGGGAAGAAAAATCTGATTTTCATAACCGATCTATTCGACCCTAGCCCAATGGGATCTAAGGTTGATCAAGATGATATCCCTATAACATAGAAGATCTCGATGAGGAAGGACGCCAGATGTATTTGGTGGTTTTAGCACATCTCCAGAACGAGTTCTTGAAGGGCTTCAAGAAGGATCATGAGACGATCACACGCGTTCAAGAGTTTTTGATGCCATCCTTCAAGATGAGCTGCGATAAGATTGAGGTAATCGACACTGTAAGTTCATCTTCACAACCATCTTCCCCTATTGATATGGTTAGCCCGATTGTTGTTAATAGTATACCTAGTCTTGATAAACTCTATGTACGTTTAGATCGACTAGAGATACTTAAAAAGGGGAAATCGGTTCATAATAGTGATGTGCCTGTCATACCATGGTCTAATATTGATAATACGTTCTGTGGTATGTTGCCTAATTCCTCTGATGGTCAGACTCTGCCACTGATCCAGTTGCCCAGACCGAACACGGTCATTGCAATTGGATCAACGCTTACAGGCGGTCAGACCGCCAGTACATCCGATCAGACCGCCTCATCCGGCCAGACCGCCTGTACGACCGTTCACATCCCCTCAGCGGCTGGTCAGACCAATCTTTTAAGTACTGTGACAGTTGTTCCGGAGTGGCTCCATTAGCCGTTATGCCAAATTCGGCTGCTGATAGCCGTGATGGATGCGGCCAATGCTACGTACGAAACAACGTTGCAGGATTTAGCATCGGTTAAATAAGGTCAGGATGAAATAGCCTCTCAATATTTAAGAAGATCTAAAGAGATTAAAAACCGTTGCTTCAGTTTCTCAATTTCTGATGTTGATCTTGCTCGATTATGCTTTAGAGGACTAAAATCCTTTATTAGAGAGAAAATTGATAATTGTGATTATCATTCGGTTGCTCAAGTTCACATTAGAGCTGAAGTGGCTCAAAACCAAATGAATAAAGAAAAGGAGGGTCTTAAATCATGTCGGTCTAATATGCATGCTATTGATCGTAAATCTATTGTTTCGACCGATAATGATAATAATGTTAATATTGCTGAATTTACATGGCCTTCTAAAGCTGAAGCTTATTCTTGTTCATCTCTTAAGCCGGCTCATAAGAGTCGGCAAGAAGAATTGAAATTTACATGTATCTAAATATGATCGCATTTTTGATGAATTGCATAAATTTGGATACATTAAGATTTCTCATGTTATACCTGCACTGGAAGAGTTGAAAAGGGATGCATATTGTAAATTTCATAATTCATATTCGCATGCTATCAATGATTGCAATGTTTTTCGTCGGCAAGTTCAATCGGCTATAAATGAAGGTTGTTTGAGATTTTATAACATGCAGGTGGATAAAACTTCTTTCCCGGTCAGTACTTTGGATTGCACCAACCTAAGGTCTTGATTCGGCCGCATCAAGTCGAATCTACCCAAGGGAAGAATGTGGTGGTGGGAGATGAAAGACCCACTTTGATAGGGAAGGAGTTGATCCGTGAAGTGACATGTGAGAAATCTTCTGACGGAAAAGAGACGTTTAAAGTCACATTGAGAGCCTCTGGACATGGGGAGCATAGGTCGGTCGTTTCACCTGGATCGCAGCCATCTGGGCCTGCTCTACCATAGGCGGTTAGATCGGCTGCAGCAGGCGGTCAGATCGACCGGGCGGTGAGACCGGCTGCAGCATGCGGTCAGACCGGCCTACACCACGGTCGTACAAAGGCGCTGAAAACAAAGCATTCAAAGATTGGAGCTTCGAAAGTAAGTGTGGCTAAAGACAGAGGATCTGGTATAAAGCCAAAGGTCACATTCGATATGCTTCTTGACAAGTACTCCAAGCAAAAGGCCGTCTTTAAGTGATCGGCCATTAAAAAAAGAAGTGAGATCACCTAAAGGTGGATCTTTCGAGCCAGTGTAGCATTATCATGTGTCTTGGGAATTAAGTCCGATATGGGATGACAATGGTGTGATGTGGGTGCCGTATCAGTCGGTGTTGCAACATTCTTTGCATTATGGAATGGAGGGAACCAACAAGACATGTTCTTGACAGGATTGCACTACCCGTTTGTGGCCGTTTGGCTCTTCGTCAATCTGGTCAGGGGCATTGGACTCAGGTGGTCGGACCATCTGTTACCAGCGGTCTAGACCGGCTGTCCCAGAAGAAGAAGACATCTCCTTTAAAACAGGTGTATCGGCCTAAGAATATGGAGGAGAAGATTAAGGAGAAGAATATAGATTCAGAAAAGGTTATTACACTTGATGGGGACCATAGACCGATTGTTTTGAACAATCTGGTTGAGAAGTCCGTTTCAAGGACACCCACTGCTAATGGTCATGAGGTTAGCCGCAATGAGTCTAACTTTCTTACTACATGGTGTCCTCCAGGTTTGACTCGTACGTAGAGAAGGAAATTTCAAAGGTTGCGTTTTCAGGAGAGAAAGAAGCAAGAGCCAGAAAAGCAAGAGTTTTTCAACAAGCATAGATCTATGCTTCCTCAGAAGAAGGAGTGGAGAGTCAAAAAAGACAATCAGCCGAAGCCAGCAGTACAGGCGGTCCAGACCGCCAGCGCTACAGAGTCGACTGAGCAGGCGGTCACACTGCCTGCACAGCCGGTCAGACCGGTTGAGGCAGAGATATTGCCTGATGATGCTTCTTGTGCTCCCATGGTTTGTGATGGCAAGTTGACATCGGTTCCCACTGCTAAGGATGATGAACAATTTGTTGATTACAGTTCATCTCCGGAGTACATGGATATGGATTCTAATGTTCCGTACATGGGTGATTATGTGCTTATGGAGGAAGATCCTGATCATCTTGATTTTATTCCTGAGGAAGCTATGTAGGTGTTTTTACTCCTTACTTTGGTCGAAGGATGATGCTAAATTTACTCGGGGGGCAAAACAACAAGGAGCTTTTGAGGTAAAATGTTAATTATCTTCGTCTACGGTTCTTCGGGCACCTAGGAGAAGGATTTCTTTTAAAACTATATATTACAGCCGAAGAAAGCATTATTGGAGCTGTTTTGACTCAAGAGACCGAAGGTAAGGAGTATATTATTGCATATGTAAGTAGAAGATTATTGGACGCTGAAACTAAGGTATGATTTTAATTATGCTTATACCAAGTTGAGGCATTATTTACTATGAAATACTTACATAGTTGCTTGTTAAGCCGACATAATTAAATATATATTGTGTAACTTGATATTGAGTGGTAGAATCGGCAAATGGGCTTATGCTTTAATTGAATATGATTTTGTCTTTGATTCGTTGAAATCTATAAAAGACATATCGTTGCCTATTTTATTGTTTAACATTGATTAAAGAGCAACTTGGTTTAAATGTCGGCTATATTACTTTCACTCCATAGAAATTGCATTTTGATGGATAGGTTTGCAGAGATGATTGTGGTGTTGGTGTTATTATTATGTCACCAAATGATATTGTTTTGAAGCTTTTGACCGATTGGATCATAAATGCATAAATAGCCAAACCGAGTATGAGCCTTATTATTCGGGTTGGAGATTTTATATGACATGGGAGTAAAACATGTATAAGCTTGTGGTTATTCTTTATTGTTGGTCCAACAGGTATCCAAAGCATGTCAATCCTTAGATGGATTTCTAAATGTTTATTTTGATAAATCTTTAAACATTATAATTTGCTTTGGTAAATTTGTGATTTTATCATGTACCAAGAGAAGAGAATCTTAAGAGCTAATGTGTTGGCACAGCAAGCTTCAGGCTATAATATTCAGAAAATAAAATTTTCAAGAAAAGAAGCTGATGTTTTGTGAAGCCGACATGCTTTCTCTACGACAGGCGGTCCAATCGCCTGGTTCAGCCGGTCTAACCGGCCCGGCCGGTCTAACCGCCATGACAAGCGGTCTGACCGCCTGTGCCTCTGAAAAAACTGATTCGACTGTGGATACTTTTCAATCTGTTGAGGCCGATGTTGGTATTTGAAGGGAGCCTCTAATGATATTTGCAGGATACTAGCAGGTCAACGGATCGAAAAGCCCGATGATGGGCTTTCAAATTTGCTTTGGTTAATAGTGAACTATAACGTCGGACCATGGATGGTTTGCTCTTAAAGTGTTTAGATCCTGATCAAGCTAGGTTGGCTATGGCAGAGGTTCATGAAGAAATTTGTGGTGCGCATCAATTGGCTCGCATGATGAAGTGGCTCCTTAAGCGGATTTACTTTTATTAGCTTACAATAATTGCCGATTGTTTTTGTTACTGCAAAAGATGTGAAGAGTGTCTGATATGACACATCGGGAGGTGATTGAGTTAATTATCAAGCATATTATACGTGGATTTGGGATTCATTTGCCAATGGATCAGGGGATGTCATTCATATCTAAGGAGGTACGTGAGTTTGTTGAATCCTATGGTATTAAATTGCTCAATTCATCTTCATATTATGCTCAAGCTAATGATCAAGTTGAGTCTAGGAATAAGTCATATTTCTAGACAAGGTCTACCAAAGTTACTCCGTTTGAGCTTGTCTATGGTAAAGAAGCCATTTGTCCGTTGAATGACCGGCAAGCGTTTGGAGGCTTTGGGGCAGGTCGAGAAAGAGGATAGCTCGAGCATGTAACAAGAAGGTAAAGATAAAATCCTTTCAAGTTGATGATTGCATGGATTTCAGTTGCTAGCATTTGAAGGTATCGTCAAGTGTTTGGCAAAGTGTTTGAAAAGATTTGACCAATATGTTGATATCGCTCCTAGAACAAAATGGCAAGAATGCCGATCTGGCTCAACAACCGGTCTAACCGCCTTGTAACAAGCGGTTTGACCGGCTCTACCCTGTAGCCGGTCTGGCAATACTCCAGGCGGTCTAACCGCCTGTACAGCCGCCCTAGACCGCCTGTATAAAAGTGCTCAAAATATGATTTTGACTTCACCATTACGTAGGGCTCGTCGAGAAGATCAAAATGCATTTGTGGATCACCTGATTTGGAGTTCAGATGAGAAAGTTATGGCTCTGACAAGGATCAACCCGCGCCTAGCCGGTTAGACCGCCTGTACAGGGGGTTAGACCGCCTGTAGCAGTTCTAATCCGAATTAGAGTTGTATTTTGATAGGATTTCATTATGGAATTGACTCCCCACGGGGCAAGACCTCCCCATCCTATATTATGAAGGGTCGTGGTCGATTGAGTACCTAATCGTACATACACATCTATCTTTACTTGTTGTCTCAAACCCTTGCTTTTCCAACCCCCTCTTCTTCCTTCTTCGTCTCCATGACGTTTTAGGACGTTCTAAGTGGCATTGCCGACGTTAGAACAACCCTAGGTTCGCCGCCTCTTACGGGGTCCCTCCCAAGGCGGCGTTCGTAGGCTTTCGCGGCGCCTCTGCCTACAGGCGGTCTGACCCCCTGTGACGGGCGGTCCGACCCCCTGTGACATGTGGTCTGACCTCCTGTACGGGCGGTTTGACTCCCTGTCCAGAAGTTCTGACGAGGAGATTCCAGCTACCGCGCGATCTAGCGCTTATCGTATGTTGACCCGAAAAGGCGTCAACAGTGATGTTTTCACAAGAATGGTAGAGAAGGCAGCTAGTCAAGGCTTGATTAGAGGGCTACTGACAGATTTAGATGGACAAGGTATCATTTCTCTTCAGTACGCTGATGATACTGTTATATTCTCTGACATAGATGAGGAACATATCAGTAACCTCAAGGGCTGCTTAGTCTTATTTGAAAACCTGTCTGGTATGAGAATCAACTACCATAACATTGAGCTAATCCCCCTGAATTTCTCTGATGAGGAAGCTCATAGGGTGGCACACACCTTTAGTTGCCCAGTTGGTAACCTGCCTATGACCTATCTTGGGGTGCCACTACATTTTGATAAGCTAAGAAGAGAGGATGTCCAACCTTTAGTAGACAAGATACTTAAGAAAATAGCTGGTTGGAAAGGGAGACTTTTGTCTCAGGCTGCTAGAGTAATGCTGATCAAGTCTTGTTTAGCTAGCATCCCTGTTTATCTCTTATCCTTTATAAAATTTCCCAAGTGGGCTATTAAATTGTTAAATACCCACATGTCCAATTGTCTATGGAATGATTGTGAGGGTAAGCATAAGTACCACCTAGTCAACTGGGAAAGTGTGAGCATGTGTAAGGATTTTGGAGGTTTGGGTATACCCAACCTGAGGGACCTCAACATGTGTCTCCTTGGGTCTTGGTTAAGGAGATATCAGGTAGATACAGAGAAGCTTTGGAGAAGAGTCATTGATTTCAAATATGAAACAAATAGGCCTAACACCCTTTGCACATATGAAACTGGAGCTTCACAGTTTCTTAAAGGCATCATGTGGGCAGCTAAGGCAGCCAAATGCGGCTTTAGATGGAAGATCGGAAATGGTAACAAAGTAAGGTTCTGGGAGGACCACTGGTTTGGAAATTCACATCTAGCAATCCAGTACTGGGATTTGTATGTCATAGTGAATGAAAAGACAAAAACGGTGTCTGAACTTTGGGATGGGACTTCTCTGAAATGCACGTTTAGAAGAACAATATGAGATGCTTTAGAAAGGCTCTGGAAGGAGGTGGAGCAACTAGCTTCCACCATAACTTTCAGTGGGGAAGAGGATGAGATGATCTGGCAGTTTACATCCAATGCGATTTACTCCTCTCAATCCTTATACAAAATTATTAATTTCAGAGGTGTCCTCCCAATCTATGTTCCTTTGGTGTGGGATCTAAAGATTCCCCGTAGAGTCCAATTCTTCCCGTGGTTGCTCACTGAAGATAAAAACCTCACGAGAGTGAACCTGACCAAGAGACAACATCTAGATTCGAAACTATGCCTCTTTTGTGATGAATTAGAATCCAACCAAAACACCTCTTCTTTGAGTGTGTGGTGGCAACTAGAATGTGGAATGTCATTTCTGAGGTCATTGATAGGGTGATAGGAAGTAGTTTTGAGTCTGTAGGTGCCCGTTGGCTCTGTAACAAAAGATTTTTTACAACAAATATTATGACCTCGGCTGCCCTATGGAGACTCTGGAAACTGAGAAATGACTTATGTTTTCGTAATTCTCTTTGGCAGTGTATGAATCGCCTCCTTGGCTTGGCGCAAAATTGGATAATTTTGTGTCCAAAGGGAAAGAATCCAATTATGGAGGGTTACATTGCCAGCTTGAAGCAGATTGCGACAGAACTAGAGAAGCTCATATGACAGATGAAACTGAGGATAGTAACCTGCCTGAGGTTTATAAAAGAGAACGCATACAACTGGAACCTGGAGAGCGCGCCCAAGACTCTGCAACACCGTTTCATGGCGGATACTGAACCAGATCAAGAAGACAAGAAGGGGATTTGGATTGACCTCAAACAACTAATGGAGAAAGAAGGAACCAGGGAGAAGATCGCATCCTGGACGGCAGAAGTGTCTTAGCTTAGCACTCTGGTTGCTGCCTAATGCTTGTCGTATGGTTGTACTGGTTTTGTAATAGGGAGTAGAACCTTTGCCTGTCGGGCTTCTCGTGACTTTGATCAGAGCCGTAAACTGATGGTCTTTCTATAAGTAAGGCTGGGGCTTTGCCCTTAAACTCTAAAAAATTCTCACGTACATGTATCCAACTTTTTTTTTTAAATTAATCTCGTCCTGGGCACCTATACCCCCCTGCCCCGTGAGTTGTAACAGATTGACTGCTACGTGTAGCGTATAGTCGTGGCAATGGCTTCCAATCTACCGCGCCCGTCGATGAGGACTACGTCGAGGTGCTCCCCGCAGAAGGCGCGGGGAACGCACGCGTTCGAGGTCGCCGGCTACAGCCTCCACCGCGGCCTCGGCTCCGGCCATGGGTACGTCCACGACGACGACGTGGAAGATTCCAGCGACAACGACATGGTCGCTGTTTTCCTTGAGCTTCTGAGCGTTGACGCCGAGGTGAGGGCCCACTACGACTTGAGGCTCCTCGACCACGCCAGGGGGTCGTCGTTTTCGGTGGTCAGCTCGGCCGTGCCGATGGTGTTCGACACCGGCAGGGAGGAAAACGCTTACGCATGGGGTACGGATGAGTTCATGGAGAGGAGCGAGCTCGAAGCGTCGAGTTACCTCCTAGACGACCGCCTCGTGGTCGAGTGTGACGTCACCGTCATCAAGGAACCACTGGTGGAGGACGATACCGTGACGTCATCGTCGCGTCATGTCGTCGAGGTGCCTTCGAAGGACCTGTCGAGCAGTTTGGGGAGACTGTTGGAGATGAAGGAGCAAGCGGACGTGTTTTTCAAGGTTGAAGACGAGGTTTTCCATGCCCACAAGCTCGTGCTCGCAGTGCGCGCGGTCGCCAAACTTCGCGGCGGCGCCTGACGGGCTGTTGGAGGGCAGGGAGAGACAGCATAGAGATTGAGGATATACAGCCTGCCGTTTTCAAGGCATTGCTTCACTTCGTCTACACCGACACTTTGCCTGCCATGGAAAGCCTTGATGGAGATGAAGAAGAGGATTTTGTTAAGCAGTCGCTCGTGGCTGCGGAGAGGTATGGTATGAATAGGCTGAAGCTGATCTGTGAGGACATTCTTGGCACAGGTAATCTTGGTCTTGCTGACCAGCATCATTGTCTTCAATGCAAATTTAAATGTGCTTGTGCTGGATATGTCGTCAATCCTTCTACTAGAGTTGGTGGTGCGAAACCAAGCTGCCAAACCCGATCATGGGTAGATATATTTTCATATTTGTGGGAGAAAGCAAGCACGATGGGCCCTTTTTGTCGATCATGGAATGCAAAACGTATTTGACTTTATTACTCATGTCTGTTATTTTGTAGAGGGTCCTTTGTTGGAGAACAAAGTAGGTCTAGCGAAATTACTATCTCGTGTAATGTGCGTGCACGCTAATATGGATCGACAAATCTGAACCTCACTAGCTGTCATAGAGCATTTTTATATGCAGGGCAAGCAATGCATTTTTTTTTTCATTTACTCATTGATGATGATGTTGAGTTGTGATCCAATTTCATTACAAGTTAAAGGCCCATTAGGCCTAGATCGCTACTGGGGGTGTCCACCTAGTGTTCTATTTTATTCTCGTAAGCCGTCGTGACGGCGTTGTAACCCTGAATCCTCCACATAGTGAAGTTCTTGCTGGCTGGCGCAGGTGGTTTTTCCCGTAAAGGTTTTCTACGTTAAAATCGTGTCTCGTGTTCAATCTTATTTTCGCATTATTTGCTAACAAGTGGTATCAAGAGCCAGTTACGAGATTCGATTGATTAAAAAAAATTAGGGTTTTAGTCCTTTCGTCGCGCCGTCGCCGCCGGTGTCATCTGCCGCCACTGCTGCTTTCCTAGTGGATGAATCGCCGTCGCTGTTCTGTTCTGGTGAGGACGATTCGATCGGTCTGCCGTGTATCGAATCTTGAGTCCAGATCGCAGCCATCGAAACTCGAGTCCAGAGTTCCTATCGTGCGCTGCTCACCCTGTTGTCGCCAGTTTCATCTGCGGGCTGAGAAATATTTTTGCAGCCGTGCGTTGCTTCTGCCTGTCGCACGCGAGTTGAGGCGCAGAGCACTCCGTGACTCGTCTGCCGATTCGTGTCCGTCAAAAGCTTGGGTTGAAATCAATTTTGTCCAACTTTGCTACGTGCACACCGCAAAGCATACCAGGAGATTCAGTTAGGCTGCAGGTTTTGCTAGGGTTACACAGTAACGTATCTAGATTTATTACTGCAGATTATTTTCTCTTGGTTATTTTTCTTTGTAATGGCTTCGATGAAGTATGATCTACCATTGCTGGATTATAGCACGAGGTTTGCGTTGTGGCAAGTCAAGATGAGGGTTGTTCTGGCACAATCGAATGATCTGGATGAGGCGCTGTATAGTTTTGGCAAGAAGAAGAAGGAGGTATGGTCCGATGAGGAGAAGCGCAAGGACCGTAAGGCTATGTCTCTAATTCAGCTTCATCTTTCTAATGATATCTTGCAAGAGTGTTTGCAGGAAAAGAGTGCTGCAGAAATTTGACTCAAACTGGAATCGATCTGTATGTCCAAGGATCTAACCAGTAAGATGCATATAAAGATGAAGTTGTTCACGCTCAAGATGCAGGAGGGATGTTCAATGTTGAATCACATATCTGTTTTCAAGGAGATCGTTGCCGACCTAGTGTCGATGGATGTTAAGTATGAGGATGAGGATTTAGGCCTCTTACTGTTATGTTCTCTGCCAAATTCATATGCCAATTTTTGTGACACCATACTTTTGAGCCGTGATGAACTAACCCTAGCGGATGTTTATGAGGCACTCCAATCCAGGGAGAAGATGAAAGGCATGGTGCACAATGGTGGGTCCTCGTCGTCCAAGGGCGATGCACTCCATGTTAGAGGCAGAACTGAGCAGAGATACTCCAATGATGGCAACGAGCGTGATAAAAGTAGATGCCGCTCCAAGTCTAGACAACCCACCACCAAGAAGTTCTGTAAGTATTGCAAGAAGAAAACTCATTTTATTGAGGATTGCTTTAAACTTCAGAATAAGGAGAAGATGAAGAATAATCCTGATGGTAAGGCATCTGTTGTCTCTGCTGGTGAGGGTTCTGATTCTGGAGATTGTCTGGCTATTGGTTCTTGTGTTTCTGGTCGTGATGAATGGATTCTGGATTTTGCATGTTCATTTCATATCTGCACTAACAGATATTGGTTTAGTTCTTATAAACCTGTGCAGAAGGGAGATGTTGTGTGTATGGGTGATGATAATCCGTGTCAGATTGTGGGCATTGGCTCTGTTCAGATCAAGGCTCATGATGGGATGATTCACACTCTGGAGAATGTGAGGTTCATACCAACAATGACCAGAAATCTTATTTCGATCAGCACACTTGATGGAAGAGGTTTCAAATATTCCGGTTGTGATGGAGTTTTTAAAGGTATCAAAGGGTTCTATTGTTTTGCTTATTGGTGATAAGAATTCTGCAAATTTATAAGTCCTTAGGGCATCTCCAGTGGGGCATGTAAATTTGGGCTCCCAAATCCTATTTTACAAGCCCACATGTAAAATTTAGGAGCCCAAATTTGCATCCAACTCCAGTGGGGCATGCATCCATACACTAGTGAGGCATGAAAAATGGTGGGATCCATGGTTTTAGAATAAGGATGATGGTTTGAGAGGAAAGATGAGAGGCTCCCAAAACTAGGGGCTTCGAGGGGAAATTTTTGAGGACATGTAAAATAAGAGAGAGTTTAGGAGCCCCATTGGAGAAGTTTTTTTTTCTTTGACTCCTAAATTTTAGAGTAGGAGCCCATTTAGGAGCTCCCACTGGAGATGCTCTTAGAGGTAAAACTTTGTATGGTGGTTCTGTTTCCGCTGCTACTGCTGACACTAATGTAGAGACTGACCTTTGGCATATGCGTCTTGGACACATGAGTGAACTTGGCATGCCAGAATTGATGAAGAGAGACCTCCTCCCTGGCTGTACTTTGAGTGGCAGGAAATTCTGCTAGCATTGTATTTTTAGGAAGCATAAGAGGGTAAAATTCAACACCTCTGTTCACACAACCAAAGGTACTCTTGATTATGTACATGCTGATGTTTGGGGTCCTTCCCGTAAGCCTTCTCTTGGTGGTGCTCGTTACATACTTACCATTATTGATGATTACTTAAGAAGAGTATGGCCGTACTTTATGAAAAATAAAGATGATACATTTGCTGCATTTAAAGAGTGGAAGACCATGATAGAAAGGAAAACTGAGAAAAAAGTAAAAGTGCTTCGTACTGATAATGGTGGAGAGTTCTGTTTGGATGTTTTTGATGATTATTGCAGGTAAGAAGGCATTGTTAGGCATCACACCATCCCGTACACACCTCAGCAGAATGGTGTGGCTGAGCGCATGAACTGAAACATCATATCGAAGGCCCGTTGTATGCTGTCCAACGCCAAGATGAATAAGCGTTTTTGGGTAGAGGCTGCGAACACTGCTTGTTACTTGATAAACAGGTCGCCTTCTATTCCACTCAATAAGAAAACACCCATTGAGGTATGGTCTGGTACACCTGCAGATTATTCACAGTTGAAAGTTTTTTGCTGCACTGCTTATGCTCATGTTGACAATGGTAAATTAGAGCCTAGAGCTATTAAATTTCTATTTCTTGGTTATGGTTCGGGAGTTAAAGGCTATAAATTATGGAATCCCGAAACAGGAAAGACTTTCATGAGCAGGTGTTGTTTTCAATGAATCTGTGATGTTTACTAATAAATTGTCCTCAGATCATGTTCCAGAAAATTCAGCAAGAGAATTGCAGCATGTCAGTGTGCAGGTGGAGCATGTTATTGATGAGAAACGTGTGCAGGTGGAGACCGTGGCTGATGTTGTTGATGATGAGGCTCATAGTTATGATGTTCAGCAATCACCTCCTGTCTTGCAGCTAGAGGAGGATGTTCCTAGTGCTCATCGTAGGCAAAAGAGGGGTTGTGGACCTAAACCCCGTCTTATTGAAGAATGTAATATGACTTATTATGCTTTGAGTTGTGCAACATATAGAGAAGCTATTGATTATGGTGACTGTGAGAAGTGGATTTCAGCTATGCAGGAGGAGATGCAATCTCTTGAGAAGAATTGCACTTGGGAGGTTGTTCTATTGCCAAAGGGGAAGAAGACTGTCCATTGCAAATGGCTTTACAAGAGGAAGGACGGTTTGTCTCCTAGTGAGCCTCCTAGATTCAAGTCAAGGTTAGTAGCAAAAGGGTACAGTCAAATTCCTGGTGTTCATTATAATGAGGTATTCTCTCCCGTTGTGAAGCATAGCTCTATTTGCACTTTCCTCAGTATTGTTGAATCACATGATCTTGAGCTTGAGCAGTTAGATGTGAAGACTGCATTTTTGTACGGTGAGCTTGAGGAGGAGATATACATGGACCAACCTGAAGGGTTCATAGTACCAGACAAGGAGAACTATGTGTGCAAGCTGAAAAGATCCTTGTATGGTTTGAAGCAATCTCCCCGTCAGTGGTATAAAAGGTGTGATTCATTTATGTTGTCACATGGCTTTAATAGGTCTCAATATGATAGCTGTGTTTACATGAAGACTGTTGATGGATCACCTATATACTTGCTGTTATATGTTGATGACATGCTGATTGCTGCCAAGAGCAGCAAGCAGATCACTGCGTTGAAGAAATTGTTGAGCAGTGAGTTTGATGTGAAGGACCTTGGTGCTGCTAAGAAAATTCTAGGTATGGAAATTACTAGAGACCGTTCTGCTAGTTTGTTGTTTCTTAGTCAGCACAGTTACATTAAGAAGGTTCTTCAACGTTTCAATATGCATGATGCTAAGCCTGTTAGTACTCCTATTGCACTGCATTTTAAATTCTTAGCTAAGCAGTGTGCTAGTTCAGCTGAAGATGTTGAATACATGTCAAGAGTTCCGTATTCTAGCGCTGTTGGTTCTCTGATGTATGCTATGGTGTGCTCTCGCCCAGATTTATCATATGCTATGAGTTTGGTTAATAGATACATGGCTAATCCTGGTAAAGAACATTGTATGGCTGTTCAATGGATTTTCAGGTACCTCAGAGGCACGTTAGTTTTTTGTTTTAAGTTTGGTAGGACGGATAAGGGGCTCGTTGGATATGTTGATTCAGATTATGCTGGTAATTTGGACAAGCGCAGATCACTCACAGGTTATGTCTTTACTATTGGCAGTTGTGTTGTGAGTTGGAAGGCTACTTTGCAGTCTGTTGTTGCTTTGTCTACTACAGAGGCTGAGTACATGGCTATTTGCGAAGCATCCAAAGAGTTGATTTGGTTGAAGGGTTTGTTTGCTGAGCTTTGTGGAGTTAAATCTTGTGTTAACCTGTTTTCTGATAGTTAAAGTGCAATATTTCTCACTAAACATCAGATGTTTCATGAGAGGACTAAGCACATTGATATCAAGTATAACTTTGTCTGTGTGAGATTGAAAAGGGCAAGTTAAAGGTACACAAGATAAGCACTCATGACAATCCTGCGGATATGTTGACAAAGCCAGTCCCTGTTGCTAAGTTTTAGCTATGCTCAAGCTTAGTTGGTTTGATGGATTAGCCTAAGAGGCTATTTGGCGCCAGAAATATTTTCTTTGTTATTTCAGGATGAAGATTTTGATTATGCTACAAGATGAAATTTGTCTCAAGATGGAGTTTGTTGAGTTGTGATCCAATTTCATCACAAGTCAAAGGCCCATTAGCCCAGGTCGCTACTGGGGGTGTCCACCTAGTGTTCTATTATATTCTTGTAAGCCGCTGTGACGGCGTTGTAACCCTGACTCCTCAAGATAGTGAAGTTCTTGCTGGTTGGCGCCCGTGGTTTTACCCGCAAGGGTTTTCCATGTTAAAATCGTGTCTCGTGTTCGATCTTGTTTTCACATTATTTGCTAACAGATGAATTGTTCTTAATTTATGCTGATCACGTCAACAAGCAATGCATTAATTATTTCGGTATGTTCTGTACTAAATCCTGCCCATAAAGATTGGGTTTTGCCCATCTGAAAAAGCTGTTTTCTCTCTCTATATATATCTTGTCTTTTATAGTGAAACAAAAGTAAATCGCATCTTCTTATTTTGGGAATGAATATAATATGTCTGATATCCCAAATACCCTTATTGTTTTTTATGTTTCTTTCTCTTTTCTTCAAATTTCTGTCATCTTCCCCCCTTTCTTCCCCATTTCTTTTTTCTAAAGGACACCCGAAGATGAATCAATTCCTTATTTGACCCTATTTTACATCAAGTTTCAATATTTTTGCTTAACATGACACTACCATGTGTTAGTTGAAACAAAATTTCAATCCTTGTAGGCAAAAGATTGAAACTTGGTGTGAAATAAGGTCAGGTTCATTTTATTGGATCAAATTAGGAATTGGTTTATCTTTGAGTGTCAAATAAGGAATTCTTCATTTTTTGCTTCCGGATAACGAACTTGTGCCCTTAACCAAGCTTCAGATGGTCTATAGTCCTGTTTTCCCTTGACACGAGACGAATTACGATGATCTCTACCACCACTACCTCTAGCAGCAGAATCCATTTTGCTTTGACAATACTTCAATTTTATAAGTACAACAAAAAAATATTAGTAATGTCAACAAAGATTTTTTTTATATGAAACCAAAATTCTTTATTTCCATTCTATATTGCTAAACAAATTAATGGTAAGCATTGTATTGCTAAACAAAATATTACTCCCCTATCAAAATATCTCGCCTATTCAACCTCTTCCTAAAAAAATATTCTTTATCTCCATTCTATATCGCTAAAAAATAATGCTAAGCAAAATATTTTGTATTGCTAAGCAAAATATTACTCTCCTATTCATGCTCTTTGTAGGGAATTAAAAAATTTATCTTGCTACTAATCGGTATTCTAAGAACGGATAATTATAAGAAATATATATTGCTTCATATTATAACTAATAGTTGAATGAATAATTCGAAAAAAATATATATTGTTCTAACTACATGTATTCACATAATTGGGATAAACAAGTTCCAAGCCTATTCATCCTCATGTAAGAAAAGATCATAAATTTTGCATCCTACAAAGCATAAAACATAGCATAGGAACCATTAGAGAGGGAGATTGAAGTTACCAGCCTTGATAACACTTCAATGGGCCAAAAGCCCGACAAATTGTTGAAAAAATAGCGAGCACCCCCCGTAGGGCACCACGGGAGTGGAGAACTTGTTGTTCTTGCGTGGGTGGAAATGGGTTGGCTGCCAACTCAGGTAGGAAGATGGTAACTTTTGATGGCAAAAAATGGCTAAAAGCCGATCTGGCTTGAACAGCCGGTCTAACCGCCTACAACACGGTTAGACCAGCTGGATCCTGGAGCCGGTCTAACCCCTGTCACAGGCGGTAGTCCAAGTAGAATTAAGGATTTTGTAAGATTTGGATCTGAAAACCATATTTCGTGCGGGACAAGACCTCCCCACCCTAAAAATATAAAGGGTCGTGGCCGATTGAGGACCTCTACCCAGTTGTACAAAACATATCTGCCATTTACTTTGTTTTCTCAAACCCTAGCTTTTCCAACCCCTTTGCTTCCTTCTTCATCTCTACGACGTTTGAGGACGTTCTAAGTACCCTTGCCGACCTTAAGAACAACCCTTGGTCCGCTGCGTCCAATGGGGTCCCTCTCGAGGCGGTGATCGTAGGCTTTCGCGGCGCCTCTACTACAAGCGGTCTGACCAGCCCGCACAGGCAGTCTGACCGACTGTGTCCAGAAGCTCTGGCAAGGAGATTCGATGACAGTGTGATATAGCGTAATGATGTGTTCACTAGAAAAAGTGTCAACAAATGTGCTCCACGACCGCCGGCACCAAGTATTTTGTGTGCACTTCAACACTACAAAATTGATTTTCACAGACAGTCAAAGCCTATTTTCAGAGTCAGGTATTCTAACCGCCTCTAAGCCAAGACCACTCATAATGAAAGATTTACCGAGGTGGTTTTGAGACCGCCTTGTTTAATATTATAACTGAGGCGAGCATGTTAAAGTAACAACCTGAGTTAATGGTACTAACAGAAATGATCACCCTACTATCCCGCGTTCATAAATAATTGTAGTATATAAAAAATCCAAGCTCATTGGCTCACCGAGCCCGCTACTGAGGTCCACCAAACCCACCGGTCACCAAAGTCGCTTGACGATGAACGTCGCGGTATCTACACTAAAGCCGTCGTAAATGGTCACTACTACAACTAGGATTTTAAGAGACACTGCATCTTAATTATCAGAGGCAAACATAAAACCTACCCGCCTCCATTAATGCCAGGCATTAATGGAGGCACACATTTTTTATTTGAGAGACGTTTGCATTTGACCGCGTCGGAAAATCGATTTATGCTTATAAGACCCGCCTTAGAAAAAGGCCAAAGCCGAGCAAGCCCATCTCAGCCTGATAACCATGGCTTATATATACGAAGTCACCCCACCCTAACCCTAAAACCTTTATCCTCTTCATCCCCTCACCTAGCCGTCTCTCTCTCTCTCTCTCTCTCCCAATACTTTCACATCTCCATCCGCCTCTCTCGCCCTGTAGCCCTCTCTCACTTTCATTGCGGGGCTTGGTGAGGCAGGGGCTCGTGCTGTCCCCAACTGATGTAGCGATTAGAACGTGGTGTCAAATAGATCAAGCAAGAGGCACACAAACAAGTCAGTAAACAATCTAGATGGAATTGCACCTCACAACTTCCTTCTAGTAATCACCATGATAGGGACACTTTTCCTTCCTCTTTCATTCTACTTCACAAGTGTCAGCGAGTTATGCTGACTAGGCTCTCGAGGGGATGCCTCGAGAGAAGGGTTTGAGGGAGAAGTCATCGAGAATCTAGAATCGAAGGTGACAAGAGATGATTTAGACAGGTTCATGCCGCAATATGCATAATACCCTATGTCCTGTATAGTGTATCTTGTATAGATTGATGTTGCAATGCCTGACGGCTTTGCTCGATACAATGTCTGACAGCGTTGTTCGATGGTCTAATCTAGGGACCCCTGCCCTCCTTTATATATCCCAGGGGACAAGATTTACATGGTAAGTCTCCTAGTTCGTTACAATTGAGGAGTCCTAATAGGATAAGGTGTCCAAGTAGGAGTCAAGCTTGTTTAGAGAACCTAGGGTTTCTATACCTGACAAGCCCCCGAGCGCTTCATTACCTGAAGTACAACCTTGTTGTGAGTCTTGGAGAATGCCGAGTTGTTTTTAAAGTCAACCCGAGTTCTTCTGAAGTCATTCGAGTTCTCTCAGCTTGCTTGTACGAAGACTTTGATGTGCTCTAAGAACTTCTAGAGAATCTCATTGGTGTGCACCGAATAGGTGCACCCAATTGGGTAGCCCCCGAGCCCCGTTTTGCTTTGAAGGAGAAGTTCGAGGGTCTTCATGAAGAATCCGAGTTCTTTTGAACCCAGACGTAAACTCCGAGATTCGGTATTAACCGAAAAATTCCGAAGAATCCTTAACGATATACCCGCAGCCTCCGAGCCTTGAAACGATTTAATAAATCGAATTAAGGATCTTGACTCCAGGATTTGAAGAATATTTGAAGCAACGTTGTTGAAGCGAAGATGTTCGAGTAATTTGCTGAAAAAAGTACTCGGCTAGCGTCATGGTCCGAGTTCTTTATTGAAAAAAGAACTCAGCTGGCGTGTTGGTCCGAGTTCTTTGTTGAAAAAAGAACCCGACTTGCATCAGCCCCCGAGCATGAAAGTGCGCAGAACTACGATGGTGTGCCGAAGCTTGGTCTGCAAAAATAAAAATATTATGTAGCAAATGTTGAAGAATATTTAAAAAACTGAAATTTATTCAGTCTTGTCGACGAATCGACAAGATATTGCGCATTGCGCAAACACGAAATCGACGAGCGCGTAGATCCCGCATGAAGAAGTTGACGAGAGCGCAAATTGTGCGAAGTGTCTCAACATGAGATTGTTTGGGTGTCTGTATCTTTTCAAAATCGTGTGCCCGAGTAGTTAGTCCCGCTAGCCGTGCCTTCCACGATACCCCGGTTAATAAACACATCGGCTTGGAAAAAGCACGGTTTGCATCGTCAGACAAAAAACTCTCGACACACTCATCTTTAGAGACAAAACAGAACACACTGAAGAAGTCAGCGAAAACGCAAAAAGCGCATGCAATTTGTGAAAACAACCCGGCAAGATTGCGTGCTCGAGTAGTTAGTCCCGCTAGCCATGCCCTCCACGATACCCTGGTTAATAAACACATCGGCTTGGAAAATACACGGTTTGCATCGTCAGACAAAAACTTCTCAAGACACTCGACTTCTAGGGATAAAACCGAACATACTGAAGAAGTCGGCGAAAATGCGAAAAGTGCATGAAGAAATCGACGAAAGTCCTTACATATATAGACCACGCAGGGCCAATTATTAGCAGCTGAACAGGCTAGAAGAAACTGAAGACAGTCACGCAGAACTCATGAATTCTTATTTAATAAAATATTTATTTAGACTATTAGACTTCTTTGGTGCAGGTCTGCCTGTTACCACTCCTTCATGATAGCTTATTTGTCTGCATCATCCTCCCCTGGCTCGAAAGAACTCGACCTCGAGTTCGAACTACCATCTCCAATTGGATCTCCATGATATGGTATGAGATGTATCACATTGAACACATCAGAAGTGTGAAGGTGACTCGGCAGTTCCAACTGATATGCATTATCATTTATCTTTCTCAAGATCTTACATGGCCCAATCTTCCGTTTACTTAGCTTATTATATTGTCCAGTTGCAAAACGATCCTTGTTAAAATAGCCCATACAAACTCACCTGCTTCAAACACAACATATCGACGATGCTGATCGGCTGCAGCCTTATCTTTAGCATTGCTTTCATGAATCCGTTGCTGAACTAACTTGTGAAGCAGTCCCGACTCATCAATCAATTCATCTGCCTTCTTGCTTTTCTTCCCAACAAATGGTATAGGTGCTAATGCAAGCACGCCATCAGGTACCCGACCATATACCACTTCAAACGGACAAAACCCAATAGAACTATTTGGGGTCCGGTTGAAGGAAAATTCAGCATATGACAAGATTTGGTCCCACTGCTTTGGTTTGTCACCAACAAGAGCCCACAACATATTTCCCAAGCTTCTATTCACTACTTCTGTCTGTCCATCCATTTGTGGATGGTAAGCAGTACTGTAATTCAAACTTGTTCCCATTTGCTTCCATAAGGATCGCCAAAAATGAGACATAAACTTAGTATCCCGGTCAGAGGTAATGCTTCGTGGAATTCTATGAAGACGCACGACCTCACGGAAGAACAGATTAGAAATTTGGTTTGCATCTGATGTCTTTCGATAAGCAATGAAATGGGCCATTTTACTGAAGCGGTCCACGACAACAAAGATATAATCCACACGACGTTGTGTACGTGGTAGGCCTAGGATAAAATCCATACTCACATCTGTCCATGGTTCGGTAGGAGTTGGCAGGGGCATATACAAACCTGCATTGGTAGTGACTCCTTTCGAAACTTGACATACATGACATCGTGCAACAAATCTCTCCATATCTTTACGAGCATGAGACCAAAAGTACTATTGCAAAAACAATTCAACCGACTTATCGCGTCCACGATGACCTTCATTATGAATTTCCTTGATAATCAAATCTCGGACAGAACAATCAGGAATACACAGTCGTGTACCTCGAAAAAGAAATCCATCATGTATTGTATAATCGGCTGATTTCTTTGCCTGAGCAACTTCATAAATTTTGTTGAAATAAGGATCAGTTGAATACATCTCAGGAATAATATCAAAGCCAACAGCTTGAATTCGTGTTATAGTTAGGCAATGTGCCCTGCGACTCAGTGCATCAGCCACCCGATTTTGTGAACCAGATTTGTGTTTCAACACAAAGTTGTACTCTTCAAGAAAGCTAGCCCAACATGCATGTTTCCGGCTTAGATTAGCTTGACTTTGAATATGCTTAACTGATTCATGATCACTATATAGAACAAACTCTTGATATAGTAAGTAATGCCTCCAATATTGTAAGGCACGGACAATTGCATATAATTCAGTCTCATATGTGGAATATCGGAGCTGTGAGCCTGTCAATTTCTCACTGAAAAAGGCAACGGGATGAGATTCTTGACTGAGTACAACACCAATACTTTTTCCTGAAGCATCACAGTGAACTTCAAACAATTTTTCAAAATCAGGTAGGGCTAAACATCCTACTGATGCAATCTTGTTCTTAACATCCTCAAAGGCTTCATATGCATCTTCAGTTAAAACAAATATCTCACTTTGTTTCATGCATTCAGTAAAAGGAACCATGATGATGCTGAAATTACGAATGAATCGGCGATAGAACAGTTGAGGATGGCTTCAACCTTACTTGGATCAGGTTTAAGGCCCTTTTTGGACACAATAAAACCCAAAAAGTTGATAGAAGGTGCCAAAAATACACATTTCTTTGGGTTGGCATATAACTGCTCACGCCTTAAAACAGACAACACTTCCCTCAAATGCTGTGAAAATGTTGCTCCCGGCTCCTACTGTATATGAGTATATAATCGAAATATACGACAATAAACTTCCCAATGAAAGGTTGTAGCACATGATTCATTAATCTCATAAAAGTACTTGGAGCATTAGAAAGCCCAAAAGGCATTACCAGCCACTCAAAAAGACCATCTCGCGTCTTGAAAGCAGTCTTCCACTCATCCCCGGACTGAATTCTTAATTGGTGATAACCACTTTTTAAATCAATCCTTGAAAATATGATGGATCCAGCTAAATTATCCAGCATATCATCTAATTGAGGAATAGGAAACCGATACTTAATAGTGATCTTATTGATAGCCCGACAGTCCACACACATACACCAGGAGCCATCCTTTTTGGGTGTCAATAATACCGGGACAACACAAGGACTTAGACTAGGACGAATAAATCCTTTATCAAGCAACTCATTGACTCGTCGATTCAGCTCCTTGTACTATGTGGGATTCATGCGGTAAGCCGGACGATTAGGCAAAGTAGCTCCTAGTACTAGATCAATTCGATGTTGAATATCTCTCACTGGAGGTAACACAGAGGGAAGGTCTCTAGGAAATACATCTGAAAATTCTGCTAGCATCTCCTCTGCTTCCTTGCATACAACAGAATCTTCCTTCTGTTTTGCTATTAACAATAAATAGATCCACCATCACAAGAATCACGTAAAAATTGCTTATACGAGACCAAATTTGCAGCGCCAGATGTTACCCACTACGTGAAACAGAAAACTCATCAACATGAACTGGATTTAATACAAACTTCTGACCATCCTTCATAACAGTATATGTATTCTTGCGACCATCATGAATTGCATGCCGGTCATACTGCCAAGGTCGCCCCAGAATGAGATGACTGACGTCCATATCAACCACGTCACATTCAACCTTATCAAAAAATTTGTTGCCAATAGAAAGGGACACCAAACATCGGGATTGGACTCTAGAAACCTTATCATATTTAAACCATCTGATATTGTAGGGATGTGGATGTGTGCGTTTCTAAAGCCCAAGTTTATTCACTGCATCTTCTGATATTGTGTTCTCCCAACTACCATCATGTATAATGACATGGCATATTTTACCTCCTATGGTGCAGCGGGTGTGAAACAAACTTCGTCGTCGGCAATCTTCATTATCTGACTTTGTCACTAAGGCACGTTCCATTACAAGCATTTCCCCAGTATCTCCATCAAGCTCCATTTCTTCCTCTTCTTCATCATCATACTTGTCATAAACAGGCTCACTATGTTCTTCACATGCTGGCTCGAATTCAGCCATTAATCCTTTGCCATCTCTGCTATTATTCTTTGCACAATCTCTCTGAAGATGCTCTGAGGAGCCACATTTAAAACAGCGAGCATTTCTTGACTTTAAAGTTTATGTTATTCCTTTTGGCAAGGAATTTTTTTTGTTGAGCTTCCTTGCTTCCTGTAACCTCTGCTAGAGGTTGGAGTGAAGCACCATTCAAACGCCAAACTCTCTGCTGTTTTTCAATTATTGTAGCCCGTTAATATGCTTCAGAAACTGTGAAATTGATATGCACAGATAGCACATCTTGGATAGATTTTCGGAGTCCACCAACATACCTCGCAACCAATTGGCTCTTGGAATCACTTAGGTTATTACGTGACACCAATTTGTAGAACTCATCTGTGTATTCATCAACACTCCTCTGTCCTTGGCAAAGATTTTGGAGCTGCAAAAATAATGTTTCTTCATAAATAAATGGGAGAAACTCACGCTGCAGTTTTTCTCTCACGGCAATCCAGGAGTCAATCATTCTTTTCCCACGTGTCCTGCGACTCTTCTCAAGATTTTTCCACCAAACAGAAGCACGCCCTTTGAGTCTCATTGCAACTGCAGGGACTCGCTCCTCCTCAGGAACTTCTGCATATGCAAAGATACGCTCAACATGATCATGCCAGACAACAAAAATTTCAGCAGATAGACCTCCTGAAAACTCAGGTAAATTCACTCGAAAGCAACGGCGCTGGCTGCTCTCACGTTCAGGAGGAGCACGGTTCCTTTCATGGTTATGCCGTGCAAAAGGGTTAACTTCAGGACGCCTCAGTTCGCTTGCTGAAGAGTCATCACCATCAGAGGAGACATCTTCAAAGCTCTGATTTTCTGGTATGCCCCTCTGTTGCCTAGTGTCAACAAGTTCAGCCATCTGAGTTTGCATGGCCGTCATTTGCTGGACTAGGGTCTGTACTTGACGTCTCAACTCTCAATCTTGATTCCTCAATCTGGCATCAATGCCCTCCAGGTTTTGATGATGATGGGGACTCCCATCATGAGACTCGTCTTCCATCTCACCATCATCAACCTGAATGTTTCGCTGGGGTACACGACCTCGATTCCGTCGCTCTCCCACCATGGACTCGATCTCCTCCGCTCTGATACCAACTGATGCAACGATTAGAACGTGGTGCCAAATAGATCAAGCAAGAGGCACAGGAACAAGTCAGTAAACAATCTAGATGGAATTGCACCTCACAACTTCCTTCTAGTAATCACCATGATAGGGACACTTTTCCTTCCTCTTTCATTCTACTTCACAAGGCCAAAAGTCCTTACAGATATAGACCACGCAGGGCCAATTATTAGCAGCTGAACATGCTACAAGAAACTGAAGAGAGTCACGCAGGACTCTTGAATTATTATTTAATAATATATTTATTTAGACTAGACTTTTTTGGTGCAGGTCTGCACGTTACCACTCCTTCATGACGACTTATTTGCCTGCATCACCTACTCCCCTCCCTGGCGGCAGGGGTGCATGCCTACTCAAGGCGAGGCTCGCACGGACACAGGAGGCGGCAGCGCGAGCGGCGATGGCGAGGTGGTGCGGCGCATGGAGCAGCCACGCGGGGCCGCGACAGCGCGGTGCGTTCTTCGGCGACGAGCGCGGCGGGATCCGGGCATCCGGCGGCCTGGTCTGCGGTAGTGCGGGTGATGGGATCTCACGACGGGCACAAGCTAGCGGTGGTCTCGAGATGGCGTCAGAATTTATTAGATAGATATTTGAATCTTGTTTTTTAACAAATTTATTAAAGATATAAATATTGCATATATTTTTCTACAAATCAAGTCAAAGTTGAGAAAGTAACAAGTGCACGCGTCCCATAATGTCATCCTTTATGGGACAGAGCGAGTAGAGTATAACGAGATCCGCGCCACCTGGCCATGGATCCACTCTACCATGTATCCGCCATACCTGCCACGATGAGAGAGAGAGAGATAGATGAGAGAGAATTGGTGGACGAGTGGCATTGCTGACCTTGACCCGGTGAGGCATAGTGTCGCTGTTGGATGGGAGGGTAGCACCGGCTAGCTCAAGCCACGACCAGGAGTGAAGAGATGAGACTGAGGGAGAGATGCACCTGCTACCGCCAGGAGTGGAGAGAGGGAGAGTGATGGATGATAGAGGGAGTGGGTAGGGTTAGGGTTAAATTTGGAATATATAGGGTAGTGGGCTGGGGCAAAATTTAGTGGCCTGGGTCAGACTGTTTGATGCAGGCCTTCCAATGAGTCCGCCTCAATTAACAGATTAACTGAGGCATGGGATTAGTATAATGATCTCAGTTGATCAATATTAACTGAGGTGGTCATTCTAATGGTGCTGATGTTGGCTAATAGATTTTTCCGAGCGGCTCGGCTCTGGTCGGAGATGGAGGATGACGACCGGCGTGGCTCCACTCTGAGCATGAGGACAGTGACCGTCGTGGCTCCACTCGGACCATGAGGACGGTGACCGATGAGGGCGAGCACGGCACCTCTTGGAGTCAGAGGGGACCGAGTGTGGCGCGTGCTGCATCAGTTCGGTCACTCAGAGGGCGGCAGCCCGCTGCACCGGCCTGCAAGACAAGCAAGCAACGCTTTCGATTGATGTCCCGGCTAGCGCGTTCATATTATCCCTGCTAGATCTAAGGTGGAACATGGTTAGATTATTTTAGGTGTTGATACTCCATATGGCAGGATCTTGTTTGGATATAGCCTGTAGATCATGCATTATTATGTGGTTCATGGATCGACGCCATGTACTATCACTGCTAGACATATGGCCGAACATGGTTAGATTTTTTTAGGTGTTGATACTGAATATGGTCGGGTCTTGTTTAGGGGTAGGTACTGCACTATTGAGTGGTTAATGGGTCGATGCATTGATGGTCAAAAACAATAAGAAAACAGCTAAGATGCTTTCTCAGTATATGCATTATGTATATTAGCATGTGTCTCTCTAAATGTGCACAGAAAAATACTTTTAGTCCTTTATCTATAAACTGGAAAAATTGTCAATGTTTGATCCATATAAATGCCAATGTTTGATCCATGTGTAAAGTGAAGAAAATAGATTTGCATTTATTATTTTATAATTAATTTAACTCAAGACCTTTGCTAACAGGTTACGTCACATGATTTTTACTTTGTGCACTAGTTATGAAACCAAATTCAGCCAAAACATAAATACGATTTGCCCCTCTGATCGAATCAAGAAATATACGGAGAAGGATGAGGAAACGGTTGGGAGTATTTAGCAGTAAGAACCAATGACTCTTGTCGACACCAGAAAAAACTATCTAAGAATATGTGAGCACTTATTGGTTACATCCCTGGCTTGTTAGTGTGAACAAGCTAAAAGAAATAGGTCACTAAGTCATAAACTATTATATGTCCATCAGATTGGATCAACTAGTGTTTTGCTGAAAAGTATACGATGAAGCTGTGATCGGATCAATTAATAAATTAGATAGGAAAAATAAAGCTTTGTCATAACCTATGTATATACGCCAATGAGATGACTTACTCTACTTACAAACTACATAACCAGCCAAAGGTTGGCCATGTGCAGGTTATTGCTGTCATTGGTAGGCATGTATTCTAAGGTTCTACTTTTAAATACGCACGCAGGATTTCTCTGTCATTGGTAGGTTATTGCTGTCATTGGTAGCCATGTCCATCTATCTTAGTAGCGTAGCGAAATGGTTTCTCTGTCAGCCCTTATCTCCATATAAATAAAGCCCCCCCCGTTCTCACTCTTCACAAACAATAAGGTAGCAAGGAACCAAAGGGATATCCTAGTGCGCTAGGGACATATGGCTTCCCACTATGCTATTGTTGTGCTTTCCATGCTAGCTGTTTCTATCGCTGTAGGACATGCTCTTGATGAGAAGACGCTAAGTACCACCCTATACCTACAACAGACATTTGACCAAGACCAAAGAACCTTAGCAACTGATACCGTCATCATTAATTGGGTCCTAAAGGATGGGCCAGATGCTGGCGCAAATACCATCGGCCATGCGGAGGGACTCACCACCCATGCAAATCTTGCAAAGAATTGGTGGGTAACAATAATGGATATGGTGTTCGATGGTGGAAGGTATGAGTTCCTGCACTAACGCAAGTACTTGTTGAGTAGTCGTAATTGTATATGTGAGTAGTGCCGCATCGTTAAATTATCTGAAAATTTATCACAGAAGACACTGCTGTTATTTTCCACATAAATCTTGAAGGATATATATCATCTCTTTAAATTTGATAGTATATATTCCAAAAGTCACTGATGGCTAAATTCCTAAAACACTTAGGTAACACTGTCTAAAATTTGTGAAGATTTAAACTACCAGAGAATTAACTACCTGTACCGGTTGTGCAACTAGTATTGCATTTCCGATACAATATAGGCTGCCCATTTAGTACCGGTTGAAACAACCAGTACGAAAGGTGCACCCAGCACCCACGTAGAAAATAGAGATCGTCAGGGTGGCCCCGTGCACCCATGTGTGGCCCGTGGGTCTCGAATGCATGACCTCTGGCCTCGCGCATAGCGTCATCAACCCGGTGCACCTGCGGAGAATATGCGGTTAAGAGAGTGAAGCTATCCTTTTAAACTATCCCGGTGCAGACCATTTAGTACCTGGCCGTGTTACGAGCCCTTACTAAATATGTGGAGGGCCTCGGGAACCCCCAGGACCGTTTAATTCCGGAATTTAACACCAAACGGTACTAACGGGTGGTGTTACAAACCGGTGCAAAATGGTCCTGGGGCACTATGCTTTCTAACCGGTACTAAATTGACTTTGTACCGGCTAAAAAAACAACCGGTACTGACGTGAAGTGGAATTACTCATGAACATGTTGATTCTGCCAAACAAATAGGCTCTCTGGATCAACGCTTAAAGTGATGGGGCTTCATGGATCTATAAATGATGGACCAGGCGAGTGAGAGTGTTATGGGGGGCACAGGAGAACTGACAGTGGCAAGAGGTATTATCAACTACAACATAATCCGACAAGACAACAGCAGGATCTTTGAATTATGCATAGATGTCTACTACACTTCGCCACAAAGCATTCTTGTAAGTAACATATGTATTTTTATCTCCGGCCATTACCGAAATTTCTGTTAAAACATTTCTCTCGTCACCTTTTGAGATAACCCTCTAACAAATTGCTCTTGATGAGCCCGCACATCTCAAAGCATATTCCATTTGATAGAATGTGGAAGTAAAACGACTTATATTTATAACTTACCACTGCACCATACTTTACTCTATAGTCTGTAGTACTCTTAGTCTTAGCAAAGAGATAAATGAAGCTCCATTAATTAATATTGATGAAAACTTCTCACGACCTGTGACTGACCACACTTCAAATTAATTTATGCAGGCTTTGGGTGGTAGTGGTCTTTCTCTTTGAGGACGCAGAGGGTATATTACCCAACCACCATGTGTACTTGATCCCAAATAAACGATCAACGTTCTGTGATTTGTGAACCAGAGCATTTGTATTCGAGAGAACACTCGTTGCAATTTGTTGTACCTTTCTATGTCATGTTCCCCTTGCTGATCTTAAATCATCGTATCATGAATAAAGTGTTCCAATGTTTGTGAAAACATGAGTGTTTAGGAATGTGTTCCCTTATATTCTCTTTGCTGTTCGAGTGTTTTTTCCATGGCTCAATGAGTGGCTAGCTGTACTAACGAAGGAACACCAGAACAGAAGTGGATTCCGGTCTGGGCTATTAACATCGCCTCAGATTTGGAATGTGTACACGGGCAAGGCATGCCGTTAGTGATACCCGTTAACATCACACCTGATTCTAAAACAGATTGTGAAGTCATTTTTGTTTTGTGGTGGTTAACTAGCAGCTATAATTTTGCAACGGTGAGAAGATATCATCTAGCGTTGCTATGGTTTACCACCAACTAAAAAGGGAAGTTCCAATTCTGCCATGCAACAGTCCTATTTTCCTTGATTAGAAATAATATGGAGAGTGCACTCAGAATATTGGTAATTTTATCTAAATAGAGTGTCGCAGCTTTTGATAACTCAAGAAAGTATTTTTCATTTTGTTGTATCTATTTCTTCATGAAAGTAATATTTGATAACAACCACAATAATGGATTAAGAAACATGAGAAATTCCTGCATAAAATACAAACTACCGACCATGGCAAGTGAAACGATAGGTAAATGGTAACTTTCACATGCACTTCAATTCCATTATAGTGGTGGTATATATGGTGATAGAAGTAGCCTGGAGAAAAAACTTTCGAATTATGAAATGCTTAGTTATTTGCCGTGAAAAATCCGCAAAAACAGAATATAAGTCTGCTCCTAACTGGTGGGGTAGAGTGTGAAGTGGGTACACGATTTTGCAAGAGATTACTTGTCTTATATATAAATAATAAAGAAGTTCTAAGGAAATATAATATGATTACTCGAAAATGTGTTTGGGATGAGATCCAAAATGCTACTATTGTAATGAGGCCCAAGCTAGTTCACATCTGTCTACGTCAATGTTTAAGGTTATACAAGAAAACCTTTCAGAATTCGAGATATGGACAGAGAAATGGTTATCAAAACGCAATTCCAAACGTTCTTCCGATGCGGAAGGAGTATGATGGGCCTTTTTATATTCTTTAACGTATATTCTGAGTGATGTATATCCATACAATTCAGTTTCTGCCTGGGATGTGCTCCACGGCCTCCGGCACCAAGTATTTTGTGTGTATTTCACCACTACAAAAACAATTTTCAGAAAAAAAATAAAACCTATTTTCAGAGGCGGTTATTCCAACCGCCTCTCAGGCAAGGCCACTGATAATGAGTGATTTACCGAGGTGGTTTTGTATCCACCTCATTTCATAGTTTAATTCATAGTTTAACCGAGGCGGGCATACTACAGTAACAACCTCGGTTAATGGTAACAGAGGCGATCACCCCATTATCCCACGTTCGTGAATAATGCTAGTATACAAAAAAAAAACATCCAAGCCCATTGGCCCACCGAGCCCGCTGCTGAGCTCCACCAAGCCCGCTGGTCGCCACAGTCGCTCGACGCTGAACCTGAGCGGCACCAACCGCCAATGACAAGCCGCTCAACCGGATCTAGCAGGTGATAGTAGTGGTGGCTGCGAGCGCCTCCTGTCGCGCTAATGCGAGACAGGTGACCGCGAGCCCTCACCAACACGAGCATGTCGGGGTCGCCACGGTATCTACGCCAACACGAGCCACATGAGCCGCCAAGTCGGTGCGGGCTGCTCTGCCATGGATCCATGCTATAATAGAGAGATCATAACAAGATTCCCCCGCCTGGCCATGGATCCGCTATGCCACGTATCCGACATACCTGGCACGATGGGAGAAGAGAAATGAGAGAGAATTGGTTGACGTGTGGCGTTGTTGACCCTGACCCTTGTTAGAATTGTGTCGAATATTGTGTACTAGTGGGTTACGTTTGGACTTGGAGTTGTATTAGCGGTAGGGTGTAGAGTACATAGCGACAGGCTCGCAGGGGGGAGGCGGCGCATTGCCGGGACCCCGGAGCAACCGGTGTTGCGTATTGGGGAGGAGCGCCCGTAGTCATGCCCCGGGGATGTAGGCTTCGGCTGAACCTCGTTAACAAATATCGTGCCTCCGATGTCATCTGTGATCATCATCTCGGTAGATTGGCAACTGCTTCCGCGCGCTTATTTTCTAACAAGTGGTATCAGGGCCATGGTTGGATTGGATCTAGAGATTGTATGGTGATCACCGTGAAGACGCTAGGATCATGCTCGATGGGTGCCGCGGGACTGCTCAATGCGGCGCAAGGTGGAGCATGGCGGCGATCGACGATTCGATCGGTGGTGTCGGACAGTCTGGGCAGGAGGCTCGGACCGTTCGGCGGGCTACGGTTAGCAAGGATCGGCTAGGCGTGGTGATCAGGCCAACATAGTGGCTGGTGAAGACGGCGCGAAAAGGGCGGTGGCTTCGGCTCGGGATCAGACTGGCGGCCAGACGCAGGTGACGGCCAGAGAGATTGGAGCGTGGGAGCATCACGACAAGGGTGGTGTGACCGGTGTCATACAAGTCAGGATTGTGGCACGGTGAGCAGATTATGTCGACGAAGCAGATGGCTATGGTGTGACATGTTCATGCACAAACGGTGCGTGAGGCGCATATGTGTCGTGACAGGACCGGCGTGTGAATTGGCATGCTACGGTGGAGCTCGTAATATGGCGCAGGTAACAATGTTGGCGTCGCAGGTGAGAGTTGCGGCACATGTGACATGGGTGTTTGAGTAGGATGCAAGTTGTCGCCAGCTGAGAGACAATTGGTGGCGTGTGCAGATACAGGACCATGCACCGTCGCTGGATGCGTGATGAAGTGGAGCAGACGTTGTACGAGAAGGTGTGCCAGATTAGCTTGCCTCACGAGCTAGGTATGGCAATATGGCATCGTAAGACTGGCTCACAAAGGAGTCCTTGTCGGTCATATACCAAGTGGCTAGTTTATGTATTGTTTGTTTTCTTTTCTTTTGTGTGGCCACAAGTTGGCGTGGAGGAAGGAAAAAGCAAATACGTAAATCCTAGGGACAGTTCTTGGTGGACTCGAACAGTCGGACTCAGGCAGTTTTGGAGCTTGGTATTACACTCGGACGTGGTGTTCGTGTGCGACTTGGAAAACGACGCCTGTATCGAGCACATAAAAGCAAGGGCAGAGGACCAGAGGTAGATCAATAAAGCAAAGGCAATCGGAAGTGCAGAAACGCAAGCGGTGCTCGGCACGAGCGGTGTTTCAGCAGAGGGATTGCACAGAGTTTGTTAGAGCTTTCGGTAGACTCCGGAGAAGCTTTGGGTGTGCAGAAGAAAACCGGAGGCGCTCGTTGGCAGCAGGCAATTTGGCAGGGTCAGATAGCAAGAGCGAGGAGTGGATTGATCCGTCTGTCGGGCCGGTCGACAAGGCGAGCGGATCGGGCGGTGTTACCGGCGGCAAAGGGTCGGTCAAACCTCGTGTCGACAGGATGTCGACGTCAACCAGATTTGAGGTGGTCAAGTTCGATGGTTCTATCAACTTCGGTTTGTGGCAGATAAGGATCCAAGACTTGTTGGCGCAACATGGAAACTTGGTGGGTCTGCAGGAGAAGAAGCCAGAGAAGATGGATGATGACGATTGGAAGGAGAAGCAGACGGTGGCGGCCGCAACCATACGGCTATATCTGTCTGACCAGGTCATGCACCATGTGATAGGACTGAAGACACCGAAGGAAATCTGGGACAAACTGGAGGGTCAATTCATGTCGAAGACTGTGACGACCAGTTGTATCTGAAGCAGAAGTTATATGGGCTGTAGATGCTTGAAGGGCCGAATCTCGCAGAGCACATCAATGTTTTCAGTCAGCTGGTCACAGACCTAGAACAACTAGGTGTGAAGGTGGATGATGAAGACAAGGCAATTATTCTTCTGTGTTCTTTGCCATCATCTTATGAGCATGTGGTCACAACTTTGAGGTACGGCAAGGAAAGCATCAAGACTTTGGATATTACTGCAGCGTTATTGGCTCGGGAACAAAGGAGACAAAACAGTGCAGCGGAAAAACCACAAGGTGATGCATTGCTGGTCAAAGGTGATCGTAGCATGGAGAAGATGGAGAAGAGAAAGAAGAAAGTGCGGTGCTATGATTGCGGGGAGTTAGGACATGTGAGAAGGGACTGTCCAGAAAGGAAAAAGGGGGCAAGTGCTAATATTGCAATTCAAGAGAGTGACTCGGATAGCGATGGTGATGTTCTCTCGGTATCAAGTAGTGTGCAGTCAACTGAAGCGTGTGTGTTAGATTCGGCAAGCTCTTTTCATGCAACGCACAAGGAGTGGTTCACTTCGTACAAGTCTGGTGATTTTCGCTTAGTTTATTTGGGAGATGACACGGGTTACCATGCTATTGGACTAGGCGACATCAAGATCAAGACACAAGAGGGAGATGAGCAGATGTTTCGAGGTGTTAGGCATGTGCCAGGGCTACGAAGGAATCTAATTTCGCTTGGAGCTCTACATGATGATGGGATGTTATTCCGGGCTGAGCCAGATGGAAAGACCATGAAGATCATGAAGGGTGATGAGGCTGTGATGATAGGAGAGAGGACGGCGTCACATCTCTACAAGCTGCAAGGGTGTACGGTTGCAGGTGGAGTCATGGAAGATGGAGTTGCAAAGATAGCAGGGTCTTCTGAGGGCGGCGGGTCTGAGGTCAGGTCAGACTCGTCGGGTGGCTCGCTGTGAGCTACAAAGTCAACAAGTCAAGTCCGGTGTACACGGAGATTCGCACGTAACGGCTTCAAGATGGTGGAATATTCGCCAAGGTGGAGTTTGTTAGAATTGTGTCGAATATTGTGTACTAGTGGGTTACGTTTGGACTTGGAGTTGTATTAGCGGTAGAGTGTAGAGTACGTGTCGGACTCTTGTAACTCGGGCTCCTCATGAATAAGAGAGAAGGACCGCTGTTGTAACCATGACGACATAGCGACAGGCTCGCAGGGGGAGGTGGCGCATTGCCGGGACCTCGGAGCGACCGGTGTTGCGTATTGGGGAGGAGCGCACGTAGTCATGCCCCGGGGATGTAGGCTTCGGCTGAACCTCGTTAACAAATATCGTGCCTCCGATATCATCTGTGATCATCATCTTGGTAGATTGGCAACTGCTTCCGCGCGCTTATTTTCTAACAACCCTGGGTGGCGTGGCGTTGCTGACCTTGACCCTGGGAGGCATGACATCGCAGGTGGTGGCGTGGCATTGCTGGTGGGAGGGAGGGTCGTAACTGCCCTCCTCGTGCCGTATGTAGGACTGGAGAGCCTAAGAGAGAGATGCGCCCGCTGCCGCCAGGAGTGGAGAGAGGGAGGGTGACGGATGAGAGAGGGAGTGGGTAGGGTTAGGGTTGACTTTGGAATATATAGTGTAGTGTAGTGGGTTGGGGCAAAATTTAGTTGCCTGGGTCAGATTTTTTGATGCAGGCCTTCTAGTGTGTCCGTCTCAGACAATAGATTAATTGAGGCATTTGGATTAGTACAACGACCTCGCTTGATCAATATTAACCGAGGTGGTCATTCTAATGGCGCCCATGTTGGTTAATAGATTTTTGCGAGCTGCTCGGGTCTGCTCGGAGCTGGAGGATGACAACCAGCATGGCTCCACTCGGAGCATGAGGATAGTGACCAGCGTGCCTCAACTTGAGCCATGAGAACGGTGACCAACAAGGGCGAGCACGGCACCTCTCAGAGCCAGGGTCCGAGCGTGGCGCGTGCTACGTCACTTCGTCACTCGGAGGGCGGTGGCCTGCTGCACCTTCCTGCAACACAAGCAAGCACGGGTTCTTCTTCCACTTCAAAGCTTTGATTTGATGTCTCCGTGTGCGTGTTCATATTGTCCCTACTAGATCTATGGCTGAACATGGTTGGATTATTTTAGGTGTTGATACTCATTATGGCAGGATCTTGTCTAGTGGGGACCTCCCTCCCATAAAAAGATTTTTTTTGCTATTTTTTTGAGACGTTTTTTGCTATTTGTAATAACGGCCATGACGACGTCATCACGCCGGTTATTGCTATGTGTAATAACGGTCATGATGACATCATCCGTCCGTTATTGCAGTGTCTATTTATAATAACGGGCGTGGTGACGTAATCCGCCCGTCATTAAAGTTCCTATTTCTAATAACGGACACGACGGCCGTTACTGCGAGGTCGAGCCTACAATGACGGAAACTTAATGACGGGCGGGATGCCCATTATTACAGTGCAATTTTGTCCGTTATTACAGGCCCTGATTGTAGCAGTGTGGTTTAGGAGTAGGTACTGCATTATTGAGTGGTTAATGGATCGATGCATTGATGGTCAAAAACAATAAGAAAACAGCTAAGATGCTTTCTTAGTATATGCATTATTTATTTTAGCATGTGTCTCTAAATGTGCATACATACATACATACATACATACATACACACACACACACTTTTGCTCCTTGATCTATGGTCTAGTCTGTACACGTCCAGACTTAGAGTCTGTTGTCAGTGTTTTTTTTGCAGATATCAAGATAATTCAGGTTGGGCTCGCTGGGTAGGTGATAAGAAGGCAATGAGATATTGCCAAGGCACTAAATACTACATGCTCACATATAAGAGATCAGATAATAGTAGTATGTTACACTGATGCCGATCTTGCTGGTGATGAAGATGATAGAAAATCCACTTCTGGATATGTCTATATGCTATCACGGGGAGCAATTTCATGGAGCAGTAGTAAACAAGGTGTGACGGCTGCATCTACGATGCAAGCTAAATTTGTGGCATGTTATGATGCTACGGGACATGCTTTATGGCTTAAGAATTTTATTCTGTCATTAAGTGTTGTTGATAGTATCTCGAGACCTATCACAATGTACTACGATAATAAAGTCGCAGTGTTCTTTTGCGCAAACGATAAATTATCTAAGGCTTCTAGGTTTATTGACCTTGAGTATAGTATCGTGAAAGAAAGAAATCGGGATCAAACATATAAGATTAAGTACGAAGGCAAATATTGCGGATCCGCTCACAAAAGGTCTATCACCATCCCAATTTCAGACTCATGTCCTAGCCATGGGACTGATGAGTAGCCTTGGTCAGGTTCTGATTCAGGGCCATTAATTTCACCAAAAAAGAGTAAAGAGTTCTAACAAGGTTTCTCAGTGAGACTATGGGTAAACTAATGCCGTCCCAGCATGCCGTGGCGCTGGTGACGACACATTGGTTTGGTACTTGCCGATTTACTGAGGAAGAACTTTAGTTTAAGTATAAGTGATTGACCAAATTAAGTTTTAAATTTAAGTAGTTGATGTTCGGTCAAGGGGGAGAATGTTGGACTTCGTCTTGACCTCGGTCAACAACCGAGAATGAGATACAAACGGGGATAACCCCGTATCCTCTCAAATCTCGGTCTATCCCAACAAATCAGTCCTTGCCTTGATCGGGAGGCAATCTATTTCCATCTATAGGTCTCGGCCCCGGGCCTACAATGCTATATAAACTACGGTAAACCTCAAACGAGGCATCTAATCACGCAACCCTAGGTTCACCGTAACCTAGCCACCCTTCACCGATCACTAAAGGCGCTGGAAGGCTCGAAAGCTTGTGAATACCGCTGGCGTCCAGAAGGTCGACTCTATCCTGTGAAGACCCTCAAGGAATGTCTACGCTACATCCCTGACGCCATCCACGCCACTGACTTTGACACCTCTGCGCCAACCTCCGTCGATGACATGGACACCACAAGCGCCGGTATAAGTTCAGTGGCGACCTCTATTCCGCATTAGATTAATGTACTAGGCGAGATCTTTTCTAGACTAGAGATTCTGGTTATATTTATGGTTAAGTATTGTTAGGTTGATCTAACATAATTTAATAGGAAAAAATCATTAATTCATGGCTAATGTCATGAGAAAATGATTGATTATATATTAGTCCGCCTACTCTCCATTTTTTATCAGGCAAAATTTGCCTCTCAAGCATAAATGACTTTGACATCACTCTAGTGCCGCAAACAAAAAATGGGACAATCCATTTCAATGTTGGACATAAGTTTTTGACATAGTAGAACATCGATTTATTACCATGTTATGTGACATAAAGGATTTGGTGATTGAAAGAGCATCTAGTCTCCTAATTCGGTTTTGGCGATTAATAACAACATAATCATTGCGACTAACAAGTGTTTTGCAGAGGCAAAGTTTAAGTTACTGCAATGATTAGCTCTCACGGTATTCTTGGCCCCTGTCATTCGAGAATGATTGTATTGGTGCAAAGGATATGCTCAAAGATTAAGGATAAGCTAGTTCTAAGTGCCGGTTGGATGATGAGAGGCACTTAGAGTAGTTTAGGTCTTTGTTTTCCATTGGCCGTACTATAAAGGGGGTTGAAGGTTGGTAGCTTGACCTAGGCAAGACTAGAGTTTAGGTATGGTGCACACTTGTGAAATCTAATACTAGGTAGCTTAGTTGAAGCCCTTGCGATGAAAGTAGACTCAAAGAAATTGAATTGGAGGAGTTTGTCTTTCGAACACGAGAAGGATGAAGATATCCAGTATCACCGACTATTTTGGTTGTGCACAAGGCAAGGCACCGAATTATTCGGTGGTTGCTGACTTAAAAGGTCAGCAAGCACCATCGACTAATTTGGTGCGTGCCTCGAGGTACCACTGAATTAGTCAGTGACCCCTGACTCACTGTTGAGATAGTGAGCACCGACTATTTCGATCGGTGCATGCGTGGACCATCGAATTAGTCGGTGACCTAGGGGGAGTTGCGTCAAGTGGGCATGCTCTCTGGAACGCATTAATTGATTCGATGGTCTCCCAAAAAGAGATCATCGAATTAGTCGGTGGCTGTCAATAGCCGTTGTTTTTCAAGTTGAGTGTCACCATCAACTATTTCGACGGCACTAGAGGAAGGACATCGAATTAGTCAGTGGTGGCTGGCAGGACAAGGTTGGCTGACATGCTCTCTGTGTAAAAGGAATGACTAGTTCGATGGTGACCAAAAGGGGTTACCGAATTAGTCGATGGTGGACTGTAGCCATTGCTTTTCAAAGGTAAAGAGGCCATTGACTGATTCGATGGTGTCCCTCAAGGGCCATCGAATTAGTCGGTGCTTCTGCGAAGTAGCAACGGCTAATGGGTTTTGTGTGGGCTATTTATAGCCTTCCTTCTCCCACATTGAAGCTCTCTTGCCACACGAAATTCACTGTGCTTCTAGCTGAGATAGGAGAGACTTTAAAGGCAAGAGAGACACTTGGTTTGATTGGAGTTTTTGATCTTGTGAAGATTAAGGATTCTCTTGAGTGCTTGAGAGTAGCAAGTGTGCATCCATCTAGCTCTTGGTCTAGTGTAGGTCAAGTGAAGATCTTAGGCTTCATCACCTAGACGGCTTGGTGGTGTTGATCTTGGGAGCTCACGTGGAGATTGTGTGAAGCCCCAAGAAAGTGTACACGGTTTGGGGATCCGCCGTTCCAGAGTGGGAAATGGATATCCCATATGAGAGCACTTGATCCTTGCGCGGATCAAGGGGGAGCTATACCCTTGCGCAGGTGCTCCAACGAGGACTAGGGGGAGTTGTTGACTCCTCGATACCTCGGGAAAAATCGGCTTCCTACTCTTCTCTTTACTTTGAGAAAGTTTACTTTCCGCAATTCAATTCCTAGACTTGCCATGCTAGAGTAGGATTCGAACTAGGTTGCAAAACTCTTTCCAACACTAGTTAGGCACAAACTACACTTGTAGGCACATGGGGTGAATTTGTTTGTTGCATTGGATTGTTTTATTGCTTAAATTTTTGTAGAAGACCAATTCACCCCTCCCTTAGGCATCTTGATCCTTTCAGTGATAAATGTCCGAATTGTATGAAACTGGGCTTCTCAATTGGCACATCGTCAATCCTGCTAAATGGAGCAAGGCAGGTGTGATTCTCTCACCCCTCTGTCCTTTGTACTGACTGCTGATTTCCTTCAGACCTTGTTAAACAAAAGGAAAGAGGAAGGCCGCTTTAATCTGCCTATTCCAAGAGTAGGATCTGACTTTTCCATTAATTGTTCAGTCTACAGATGATATCTTAATAATTATGGAAGGATGCCAAAGCCAACTCTTTCTGAAATCTGTTTTGAATACTTTTTCCGTATCCACACCAGTATAAAGTTTAATTACACACAATAGGAAAAAGTCCATTTTACTAAGTATGTCCTGGTGTGTATCAATGTTGCAGAGGACAGGTTAAACTGTTCAACATGCAAAGCCTTCTGTTCTAGAATCTCCAACATTAGTTAGGCACAAACTACACTTGTAGGCACATGGGGTGAATTTGTTTGTTGCATTGGATTGTTTTATTGCTTAAATTTTTGTAGAAGACCAATTCACCCCTCCCTTAGGCATCTTGATCCTTTCAGTGATAAATGTCCGAGTTGTATGAAACTGGGCTTCTCAATTGGCACATCGTCAATCCTCTAGCTTATTGACACAAGGAGGAATGGCAATCTTGGCCAACCAAGTAATTTCCTGGCTCCCAACTTTTCTCATGTTTTTTAGAGTTACAGGGCTTTCGCCCTAGTCTTGCTTACTGGTACGATCATTTGAAAACATTCATGGTACAGTGCTTGTTTTCATGGTACATGCTCAGGTACGGTCGCAAAAAAGAAAATTGTGACCATTGTGTCCTATATGTTTCTTGCTAGAGGTTACGCATGTATGATAGTATGATACAAAATTTAGTCCGTGATCAAGAAGGCGGTTAATCCTCACGTACACGTATCAAACTCTTTTTCTGTTTCTAAATTCTAGTTAATCCCGTCGTGGGCACCTATACCCCGCGTAATTTGTAACAGATTATATTGATTGCTCGGTGTAGCATACTAGCGTATAGTCGTGGCAATGGCGTCCAATCTACCGCGGCCGACGACGAGGACGACGTCGAGGTGGAAGATTCCAGCGACAACCACATGGTCGCTGTCTTCCTTGAGCTTCCGAGCGTGGACGCCGAGGTGAGGGCCTACTACAACTTCAGGCTGCTCGACCACGCTGCGGGGTCTTCGTCTTCGGTGAGCACCACCACGGCCGTGCCGATGGTGTTCGACACCCTCGACGACGGCAGGGAGGAAAACGCTTACGCATGGGGCACGGATGAGTTCATGAAGAGGAGCGAGCTCGAAGCGTCGAGTTACCTCCTAGACGACCTCCTCGTGGTCGAGTGTGACGTCACCGTCATCGAGGAAGCACTAGTGGAGGTCCTGGAGGACAACACCGTGACGTCATCGTCGCATCATGTCGAGCAGGTGCCTTCGAAGGACCTGTCGAGCAGCTTGGGGAGATTGTTGGAGATGAAGCGCAGTGCGGTCACCAATCTTGTTGGCGGAAGCTGACGAGTTCTTGGAGGGCAGGGAGAGAGAGTGCATAGAGATTGAGGGTATACAGCCTGCCGTTTTCAAGGCATTGCTTCACTTCGTCTACACCGACACTTTGCCTGCCATGGAAGGCCTTGATGGAGATGAAGAAAAGGATTTTGTTAAGCAGTCGCTCGTGGCTGCGGAGAGGTATGGTATGAATAGGCTGAAGCTGATCTGTGAGGACATTCTTGGCACAGGTAATCTTGGTCTTGCTGACCAGCATCATTGTCTTCAATGCAAATTTAAATGTGCTTGTGCTGGATATGTCGTCAATCCTTCTACTAGAGTTGGTGGTGCGAAACCAAGCTGCCAAACCCGATCATGGGTAGATATATTTTCATATTTGTGGGAGAAAGCAAGCACGATGGGCCCTTTTTCTCGATCATGGAATGCAAAACGTATTTGACTTTATTACTCATGTCTGTTATTTTGTAGAGGGTCCTTTGTTGGAGAACAAAGTAGGTCGGGAAATTACTAACCCGTGTAATGTGCATGCACGCTGATATGGATGAAAGAAAATGCGAACCTCACTAGCTGTCATAGAGCATTTTATCTTCAGCGCAAGCAATGCATTTATTTTTTTTATGTACACTTCCCCGAGGAGTTAAACAGATTCAACTTTGACTAAATTTATATAAAAATATAGTAACATTCCTGATATAAAATAAGTATCAGTAGATTAGTTATAGAATATATTTTCATAATTAAGTTATTTAGAAACACAAATACAATTAAGTATTAAGTTGGTCAAACATAAGATACCATGACTGGCATGACTCCTATAGTAGCATTCTTTTTAGGACGGAAGGAGTACTCTTGGATGATAAATGATGATAATTTGTTCTTAATTTGTCATGATCACGCGTCAACAAGCAATGCGTTATTTATTTCGGTATGTTTTGTACTAAATTATGCCCATAAAGGTTGGGTCTTGCCCATCCGAAAAAGCAGTCTCTCTCTATTATGGGGCTATTATGTCTGGGCTGGTAGCTGGCTGGAGCTAATTTGGCCCACCTGGCAGTGGTTGGGACGGGCTACCTGGCTGGTTGCCAGCCCAGCCAATTCCAAGCAGCCTAAGAGAGCCTGTGTCTTTATAGAGAAACAAACGTAAATCACTTCTTAATTTTAGAATGAGTATAATATTTCATATATCCAAAATACCCTTGTTATTTTTTATGCTTCTTTTTCTGACTTCCTTTCTGCCTACCCCTTTCTTCCCCGTTCCTTTTTTAGAGTTAAAGAGAACATTGCTAGTCTTACTGCATTATAAGCAACAGATGAACAGACCATATCTAGTTTACAGCAATTCGGGAGTTTACGCTTCAACTAGCAGCTCTTTTAATCATGCACCATTGGCATCCGACGGGTACGACGTCGAGGATTACAGCGACCACAATTCCTTGAGCTTCCTGACGATACCACGTGGTCGTCGTCTTCGGTGATCACCACGCCCGTGCCGATGGTGTTCGACATCCTCGACGACGGCAGGGAGGAAAACGCTTACGCATGGGGCATGGACGAGTTCATGGAGTGGAGCGAGCTTGAGGCGAGAAGTTATCTCCAAGACGACCGCCTCGTGGTCGAGTGTGAGGTCACCGTCATCAAGGACGACATGACACGGTGTCATGACCGTGTCAAGACGACCGCCTCTTGATGACGGTGACGTGGTGCTGGTTGTATGACAATAGTTGTATGACACGGTCGTAAGACACACCCATGCATGTTGGAATTAGAAAACAGGACATTATTACAACAAGACGTGATGATGCTGGCGTACGGTAGTACTCCCTCCGTCCAATTATATATAAAAATATATTAACATTTATGTTATAATATGAATACTATTAGATAGATATTTAGATCTAGTTTTTTATAAAAAAATATTTGGAGACTTAAATATTGCATGTATTTTTTACAAATCAAGTCAAACTTGTGGCACGAACACCAACGGCGACAATCTTTTAGGGACGGAGGGAGTAGTAGTGAAAGAAAGAAACATGCATCCACGCAGGGGAGGGCAAACTTCAAGTATCCACCCGAAGTACTCTCAAGATGACTTGTTGGTGACTAAAAATCACTCGGTGGCGCGCGAAGTAGGATAGTCTCCGCAGTAAGTCCAGGACCGAAGCCAAAGAGCAACCCCCACTCCAGGACCCCTCTCTGCTGACCTCCGCCGCATCTCCCCCAAGGCGAACATGACACACGATCCCATGGTGTTGCCGTGATACTTCATCACCTCCCTCGACGCCGCCAGCTTGTCATTCCTAAGCCCTAGTGTCCTCTCCACCCTGTCCAGTATGTCCCTGCCGCCAGCATGCATCACCCAAAACACACCCTCGTTCCAGTCATTAACAACACTAGCAGCAGCGCCCGCTTGCTCTAGCGCTGCTGTTACAAGCCGCTCGATGTTGCACTCAATGTGCCGCGGTAGGTCCCGGTGCAGATTGTACACTAACCCTTCCTCGCGTAACTTACCTACCACAGCATCCTCTGACCCGGGCAATATGTCCTGCGACGCCCACACCATCTCGAACAAGCATTGCTCATCGCTGGTGGGGTCCGCTCCAACTATCACCGCACCCGCCGCGTCACCAAAGAGGGCTTGCCCTACGAGGTTCCCCATTAGGTCGCCGGAAGGGGCACGCAGGCCGAGGGCGACCACCTCGGAGCACACCACTAGCACCCGGGCACCAGGGTTGTTCTCGGCAAGGTCCTTGGCTAGACGCAGCACTAGGCCGCCACCGTGGCAGCCAACCTGGTACAGCATGAAGCGCTTGGTGGAGAGCGGGAGGCCCAGAAGCTTGGCGACCTCGAAGTCCGCGCCGGGCATGCATCCGCTGGCCGTCGTGCACATCACCAGGTGCGTGACGTGGCATGCTTGCTTGCCCCAGTCGTTTATGGCGTTCAGAGCGGCTTCGGCACCAAGCCGCGGGACACCCTCATCTGACAGCTCTTGCCGGACCGCGAAGGAAGGGGACCCGAGGGACATGACAGACGGGTTGCTCCTTAGCCACTCGTCCGACGTGTACATGTGTCTCTTCTGGATCGCTGTCTTATTACCTGCAATTGTTCATGCGGTATTAATAATCTCCCTGCAAACAAAACAAACTACGTATGCTAGTGGACCGGGCAGAATTTACATTTCGATTTGATGTATTTGAAAATAAACAAATAATACATAGCGTATCACGGTGCATAGGATGAATGAAAATACTTACTGATGTCTGCAAACTTTGCCTTCAGATCTGTCATGTGATTACTACCGGTTATCTCAAAATAGTATTCAGGGAATGACTTCTGCTCAAACACATGATTTGGGACGGCTTCGCCAATTCCCATGATAGTTGCTCGTCTACTGCCACGAGCATTGCTGCCATCTCATGCTTTACCTCTCCTACCTTCATGGAACCCATGAAATGTATATTACTCTTCCGGCGGATAATTCCATGCGATCGCTAGCTAAGACATGCATGTCCGTTATATAGGCGCGCTGCCATGACACAGGCCAATTGAATCCTGTATTTTAGTATTGCTACATTGATGAGTAATCCAGTGAAGCATGTGGTGGACAACTCGACTCTTAAGACGATCAAAGGGCAATCAAGTTCCTTCTCAACGGCAAAAAGGGCAATCAAGTTGCTGATTTGATGATTAATTTATGGATCTTTTTTTCTATTGATGACGCACTAACATGTGGCGGTTGCTTCCAATCCAGTGAGAAAAAATCGGAATACTTTTGTTTAGTGGTGCAAAGGACAATCACACGTCACGGAATATATCCACCAACAATAAGGTCTGTTTATATTGGATATTTCGTTTTTACCCACAAAGCTCGTCACGTCGTTGCGTCAACAATTTTGTTTTGCAAATGTCAATATCACTTGTTGATGGATCGACCATAATAAACTACGGAATATCTTATTCATGGGCGGCCGCAAGTTGCTACAGAATATTTTTAAGCCAGCAACTGATTATTTACAATCAAATGTTGTATGTATATGGTACGAGCATAAGTTATGTATAAATTTACGAAATAGATATATGTTAGCCTACTCCTACGTTGATGAGTAATCCAGTGAAGCATGTGGTGGACAACTCGGCTGTTAAGAAGATCAAAGGGCAATCAAGATGTTGATTTAATTTGAAGATTTATATGGATTTTTTCTATTGACGCACTAGCATGTGGCGGTTGCTTCCAATCCAGTGAGAAATAATTGGAGTACTTCTGTTTAGTGGTGCAAAGGACAATCACACGTCACGGAATATATCCACCGTGAATGAGGTCTTTTTCTATTGGATATTTCGTTTTGACCCACAAATCTCGTCACGTCAGGTGAACAATTTTGTTTTCCAAATGTCAAAATCAGTTGTTGATGGGGCCATAAACTACGGAATATCTTATTCATGGGCGGCACAAGTAACTTGGAAAGGGCAGCCACCACTACTTAGAGAACGGAACATTCGTCCTTGTCACCTTAGTAATGGTTACACTTTGAGCCGGTACTAATGTGCAATATAGGCCCCGGGCGACGTCACTGTGGGCCAATTTAGTACCGGCTGGATACACCATCCGATACTAAACGGCGCCACCTGACACAGGGGGTGCCAAGGGCAACAACTATATCCATTTAGTACCGGCTGGAGCTATGAGCCGCTACTAAACAACGCCAATGATGCTAGGGTTGTGGCTCTAGCCGGTACTAACAGGAAATTCCATAAAAAAGGCTCTTCTCCCTCCTCCCCAACAGCCAGCTCCTCCACTCCATTCCACCAGAGAGCTTTGTGTTCAATCACTTCCAAGTGTTCCATCACTTCCAAGAGGTAGGGAAGATCCCTACCTCTTCTTTATATGTGTGTGTGTGTGTGTAAAAATATGTACAATACAAGAACTGTAAGTCCCAAAAGATGCCAACTGGTCTCCTGCACACCCTCTACACACTGAACACAATGGTAAGAATCTAGATGCATATTTTTTCTGAGGAGAATGTTTCTTGTACAGAGACGATCTCTGATTAAAAGCCAAAAGAAAAATTTGTGCCTTGGCTGAACCTTGGATTTCCACGACCACTTAAAAAGGGGGGAAGCCGGGAATGTCCCTCTAAGAGTAGAATATGCTCGCTTCGAAGTAAAGGTTGGTGATCCCCAAATGTATGTCCACTGGTCATTCTGATTTGAAGACAAAGCCAGCTCATGTAAGAGATATTGTAATTCAATCAATTGATCAACTGCTATATTTGACAGAGGAAGATAGAAGTTGCTACTGTCTGTGCCACTTAGAAAAGTTTTCAGTGACATATGAGGCTGCTTACAGAACGAGTGGAGTTCAGGAAACGTCCATTTCAGAATACCCAAATTCCATTGATCATTCCAAAAGTCTACTGAATCTCCATGGTTGGCCAAGCAAGCAGACATCATAAAAAAATTCAATGATAAAGCCATAATATCCCGCCACCAGAATGACACAACATTTCTTCTAGTATGAGGAGGTTTACCATTTCGATACAGATTACTCGAAGTGAGATGCACCCAGGGCAAATCTACCTTATTGTAGAATTTGTGTAGAAATTTCAGTAGCAAAGCAGAATTTTGTGTTCTCAGATCAACTATGCCCAAACCACCCTCTTATTTTGATCTGCAAACCTTCTTCCATGCCACTAAATATTTACCTCGTTTCATAGTATCACCACCAGTCGAAAGACAATATTTCATATATTTTTCTGCTTGATCAAGTATTTCCATTGGAACTTTCATAGCACACATGTAGAAGGTAGGCATGGAAGAATACACAGAATTCACCAAAATTAGCCTCCCAGAATAAGTAAGGAATTTAGAAATTCCCATCCAAGTGTTATAAAGGTTAGTAATTTCATTCCCCTTATCTAATGTTTAGTATGTTGCATTTAATGCTTTATAGCTAGAGGAATTTGTGATTTTCTTAAAATGAGGGAGAAGGGAGAGAGATTTTATATTTGTTCATGATTTTTGTTATTAATTTCACTAGTCCTATTGTTAAATTCATAGCAACTTGATTTCATTAGTATTGTAATCATGCATGGTTATTTTTTTATTTTTTCATATAATAATTATTTTTTCCCTATTTTGTAATTCTAATGTCTAGAGAATGTTTTAATTTTTTTAGTGCTAAAATTATTCGACTATTAATTTTAGTATTATATCTTAGGAAGTAACATTAGATTAGGAAGTAAGATAAAATTTTATTTGAGTAATATTTTATTGTTAAAGTGGTTACAAAATTTATTCAACTAGTACTTTTAGTGCTAAAATTTTGTAGTTGTAACTTAATATGCTAGAATAGTTATAGAATATGTAGAAATAATTGTCAAATATAGAAAGCATTTGTAGACTATGGAAAGTAGCTTTTTTTAATAGAATAAATATATAAAATTAGCCCCTGGAATCTTTCTTTTCTTATAAGGTACCCCTGGATTTTTACAACTGGCCACTAGAATGTTTCTATTCTTATAAATTAGCCCTTGGATTTCTAGTTTACTTACAATCTAGTCCCTAGAAATCTTTCTATTCTTATAAGTTAGCCCCTAGATTTTTAGTTTAATTACAAATTATCCCCAGAATCTTTCTATTCTTAAAAGTTAGCCCCTAGAGTTTTAGTTTACTCACAAACTAGCCCCAGGAATGTTTCTATTCTTATAAGTTAGCCCCTAGATTTACAAACTAGACCTTGGAATCTTTCTATTCTTAAAATTTAGCCCCTGGGTTTTCTAGTTTACTTACAAACACGCCCTCGGAATGTTTATATTCTTATAAGTTGGCCCCTAGACTTCTAGATTAGTTACAAACTAGCCCCTGGAATCTTTCTATTCTTATAAATTAGCCCCTGGATTTTCTAGTTTGCTTACAAACACGTTCTCAGAATGTTTATATTCTTATAAGTTGGCCACCACCAACCCCGGCATTCACAGCTACATCATCTGCTTCTACAAAGGGAAAAAATAATCCTCCAGTGCATTCGAATGTCCCACCCAAGGATGGTTGGAGACCTTTATCGTGTTGGTTGTTCAATGTTTCCGGCTTATGAATGTGTTGAATAAATTATGTTTTTCATGGAGACATTTGTATCGAATGTTAAGAAATTTGTAATATTGCATTTTAAGGAATATTTGCACATCATGATTATTTTTTTTTGTTTTTTAGTAGATTTTGAGTGTGAAACTATATTCCTACCTCACTACATAATTTTCTGTCGTCGGAATTGGTTCATAAAGGTTAGATCTATTTTGTAGAAAGAACAATAATTGGGAATTATCGATGTAGCAACGGGGATAATTACTAATATGGTTGGAGATGGATCAGCGATGGATGTATAGCGAACGATGCACTCACATGCATTTATGCTACTATAGAACTCTGATATCTCAAATTAAAATAAAAAACAAAATTTCAAAAATCAGAAATATATATTCATGTTGGATCTCATTGTGTTGCATTAATTCAAAATAATACAATACTTGAAACTGATTTGAAACATATGTACACTAACATCGGCGACGACCATCTATTGCACAGATGTTGCTACCGGGAATGCATGGTCGGTCGTCCCCTCCAGTGTACTTGAGTTTCCCCTTCTCGACCATATTCTCCGTTCTAATTTACTTATATTCATGTGGCTGGCAGGAGAGATTGGGCTAATTTGCCGACGGACCTCACCGAGCAGATCGCAAACCGGCTGCTCCGGCACAACGTAACGGAGTACCTCCGGCTCCGTGCCACGTGCAAGACATGGCAGCAGTGCACTGCCGACCCACGCGGCAACCCCCTTGAAAGCAAAGTACAAAATAGTCGGCTATAACTTCGCTATCTTCCCCTATAGCTGATTTTAGAAAGATGCCGCTATTTGCTTCTACGTGCAATTTAGCCGTTATTTGACGCTATAACTCTATTTAACCTGCTATTAACTGCTTTTTGAGACCTGACACTAAATACATTAACCCGCTATTTTGTACATTGCTTGAAAACCGCTTCCGCCCGTGCCGGTGGATCATGCTCTCCAACTCCGGCGGCGGCACGCGGCGGCGCTTCCATAACCTCACAACGGGCGTTTGCGCCCACATCGACCTCCCGAGGCTCTCCCTAAACCGAGGGCCTCCTCGTCGTCCATGACATGTCCAGCGAAGATGATGCCATCATTCGCCTCCTCAACCCACTCACCCGACGCCTCATCGATTTCCCACCCCTCACCGCAGAGCTCAGAAGCGTGAACCTCACTGGCACGTGAGCACCAGCAGTGGCGGAACGCGCTGGCCTTCTCGCATTGGGTACACTGGCATCTCCAACGAGACGTCGACGCGGTGGCTCTCTTCTTGAAGGGTCCCCTCTGCAACATCGCCTACGCCAAGCCCGGGCACGAGCGTTGGTCGCTCGTCGACGGCAAGGGCGGTTGGAGGACCCTCCCCGAGGACCGGCTGCTCATTAACTGTGCCAGGCGCGTGTTCAAGGGCGTCTGGTACATGTCCGTCATCACCTTGTGTGGGCGTGTCTACTTCGCAACATACCAGGTGTGAGAATGGGTAAAGCGTGTTGCCCTCTTAGGGTCACGCCCTGCATGTTATATAGGTCGAGAACAACCCTCGGCGTGGTGTACAAGATTGAGATGGTTGAGATATGGCCGACTACCTGCATCCTGATTATATGGAACAACTCAAGTCTTATATAAACTACCAGCCAGCACAATATCTCAACCATCCCGGTTGTTACACATAGTTGTTACAAATATATCTATCTAACATTCCCCCTCAATCTTAACGTCCCAGGTTGAGATTGTTTACAAATAACTCGAGCTTCCTTGTTGTTAACGATTTTGTAAATCCATCTGCAACTTGATCTTCAGTTGGTACAAAATGAACCTTTAGCAAACCTTGTGCTACACGCTCTCGAACAAAATGAAAGTCAACTTCAATGTGTTTTGTTCCTGCATGAAAATCTGGATTTGCCACAAGATATGTAGCTCCAATATTGTCACACCATCATCGAGCCATCTTAGGCGATTGAATTCCTAATTCTTCGAGGAGCTTTTGAATCCACACGACTTTAGCTGTAGCATTAGCTACTGATTTATACTCTGCCTCGGTTGATGACCGTGACACTGTCGCCTGCTTTCTAGCACTCCAAGAGTTCAAATTAGATCCTAAAAAATATTGCAAAACCACCTGTTGACCTTCTGTCATCTAGACATCCAGCCCAATCAGCATCAGAAAAAGCACTAACAAGCATAGAATGTGACTTCTGTATTTTTAATCCAATACCAATAGTATGCTTCAAGTATCTCAAAATTCTCTTCACCGCTGTCCAATGTATGGTGGTAGGTGAATGTAAATATTGGCATACCTTGTTAACAGAGAATGAAATATCTGGACGAGCCAATGTTAGATATTGCAAGGCACCAACTATGCTTCTATATTTAATAGCATCATTTACTCCAAGAGTGTCCCCTTCATGTGCAGACAACTTCTCAGAGGTGGACATAGGAGTATTAACTGGTTTGCACTGGAGCATTCCAACCCGTTTCAACAAATCTGTAGTGTATTTCTCTTGTGTGAGTAAGATACCATTATTAATCTTCTTAACTTCTATTCCAAGAAAATAACTCAGATCACCCAAGTCCTTGAGAGCAAACAGTTCACCAAGATCTCAAAGTAGGCCATGCGTAGCTGCATTAGAAGAACTAACCACAATGATATCATCAACATAAATCAAGACATATATTGTGACTAAGCCCTTACGAAAATAGAACAAGGACACATCAGCTTTAGAAGGCCGAAAACCAAGATCTTGTAATCTCTTGCTGAGTCTTGCATACCATGCTCTCGGAGCCTGTTTGAGACCATACAAGGCTTTATCAAGTTTGCATAAATAATGTGGCTTCAACTTATCTTCATAGTCTAGTGGTTGCCTCATGAACACATCTTCCTCAAGAACCATGAAGAAACGCGTTCTGTACATCCAATTGACGAAGACTCCATCCCTTGGAAACTGCTATGCTGAGAACTAGTCTAATACTAGCTGCTTTAACTACAGGGCCAAAGGTATCTTCATAGTCAATGCCATACCTTTGTTTGAATCCCTTCGCGACTAGACGAGCTTTATACCTGTCTATAGATCCATCAGCTTTCCTCTTAATTTTATACACCCATTTGCAGTCAATAATATTCCATCCACGTTCTGGACGGACCAAGTGCCATGTTTGATTTTTCTGCAAAGCTTGAAATTCACAATCCATAGCATGTTTCCAGTCATTATCATTCAACGCTTCATTCAAATCATGAGGCTCACCCCAAACTGTTAAGAGACAGTATCTTACAGTACCATCTGTATAGGGCTTGGGCTTGTGAATCCCACTTTGGGACCTGGTAGTACGTCGTGGAGCAGCAGCGGTTGTACCAGGATGAAGGGCCTCAACACCTTCAGATGCATCGTGTACCAGGGCATCTTCAGGAGCTGCCGCAGGATGATCTGCTGAATCACTTGGCACAGGAGATCCAGAAGATTCCCTCCTGGAGTGCGGCTGCAATGTGGCGGAAGGAGCACGAGCTCCCTCAGGCCGTGCTGTCGGTCGTGCAGCTGACCGGGGAGACGTGGCAGACGGTTGTTGGGGAGGCGCTCGTGCGGGTGAAGACCGGGCGTCTGGCAGCGCCGATCCCGGGGCAGATCCGCCTGCTCTGTCCTGGACCGAATCAGCTGCAGCACCTGAATCAGCATCGAGTCATGTGCATGTAGGAAGATGCACAAAATCACGCTGAAAACTGCTATTTGCAGGGTTAGATTGATCCAAAAAATCAGGGCAATCTGCAGAATTAATACGAGTGGTAGAACTTTGAGTCATGTGACCATCTACTGTAGTATCCCCAGCGTTAAGAGAGGGAGGAAGAAGTAAAATTTCAGAGCGTAGAAGTGCTCCAGCATTAGGACGAAGCTCTGAGAAGGGAAATACAGACTCATCGAATACCACATCTCTGGAAATATAAACGCGGCCAGTGGGTATGTCCAAGCATTTGAAACCATTATGTAGATTACTATACCCAAGAAATGCACAACGTTTACAACGGAACGCTAATTTGCGTGCATTGTAGGGTCTAAGATTTGGCCAACATGCACAGCCAAATATACACAGGGCAGAGTAGTCGGGTTTTTCATGAAATAGAGTTTCAAGTGGAGTAGAATAATCAAGGATTCTGTGGGAGTTCGATTTATAAGGTAGGTGGGTGCAATGAAGGCCTCATCCCAGAACTTGAGAGGCATGCTTGCTCATGCAAGAAGGGATAGCCCAACTTCGACAATATGTCGGTGCTTGCGCTCCGCAGATCCATTCTGCTGGTGGACATGAGACGTGGTGAGTAATCCCCATTTGCTGAAAAAAGGAATTAAGCATCTCATACTCTCCTCCCCAATCGGTTTGCATGGTTATAATTTTTTGATCAAATAAACGTTCAACTAGGCTTTGGAAATCATGAAAGCATTTGAACACTTTAGACCTATGACAAAGTAAATAGATCCAAGTGAATTTGCTAAAATCATCAATGAAACTCACATAATATTGTTTTCTTCCCACCGAATCAGGTGCAGGACCCCATACTTGACGACCTACTATAAGGGAGCTGATGGCTCTTGGCCTGTTGACATGAGTCATAGACCACATCTTTATTCTCAAACCCAGAACACGGGAGATTATTATGACTAATGACACGACGAACTATTTGATGTGATGGGTGCCCTAGACGATCATGCCACCTTGTAGAGGAGGGTTTTGCTACGGCTAGGACTTGCCTGCTGCAATCATCGTAAGGGAGAGGGTAGAGTCCATCTCTACACTTGCCTCGAAGAAGAACCTTCTTCGTTGCCTGATCCTTGATTAAAAAGAAGGTAGGGTGAAATTCAAGAAAGGCTTGATTATGTGAGACAAGACGATGTACATAGACTAAATTTTTTAGAGCATCAGGAACATGAAGGACACCATCTAGATGTAAATTGCGGATGGGAGTCCTGATCTGCTCGTTGCCGTTGTAGTTGTCGTGGATAGAAAGCTTGTTCAGGTCTCCTGTGATGTGCTCATTGGCTCCGGAGTCGACATACCAGTTGGTGCCAACCTTATAGGAGTGGATGGTAGCAGATGTGTTCCTCCCATCAGGAACGAAGTCTTCATCGTACCTGTACCAGCAATCGGTGGCCGAATGGCCATCCTTGAAGCAGACTTGGCACTTCACCTTGGCCTTGCCACGGTTGCCTCCATTGTTTCCGGTGTTGCCGTTGTAACTGCCTCTGCTGCCATTGCCACGGCTGAGGCTGTTGCCACAACCACGGCCACCAGTACCACGAGCTCCACCACGGCCGCGACCACCACCGTGGCTGCCGCGGGACGCGATGTTCACCGACGACTGAGAGCTGCCGCCGTTCTGCAGGTTGATGCGCTGCTCGAAGGTGAGGAGTTGGGTGTACACTTCTCCCGCTGACAGGGCTTCCGGGCACGCGAGGAGTGTAGAAACCACCGGGTTGTACTCGGAGTCGAGCCTGGTGAGGATGTGGCCGATCAGTTCTTCATCATCGAGGGGCTTGCCAGCGGCAGCCGTCTCATCTGCCAACAATTTCATCTTGTTGAAATAGTCAGCCATGGACATACCTGCGTGGTCGCCAAAGCGATCCTGGTGGTCACCGAGCGTGCTCAGATCTGGGAATCCAGCAGTTCTGCGATGCTGGTCCAGACTTGAGTTGTCGTCATCTTGGTGGCGACGTGCGTGAGGATGTCCTTGGTCACCGTGGAGAGCAGGTAGCTAAGCACCTGCTGATCCGGTGCAACCTACTTGGTGTAGGCGTCATTGGGCACCATAACCATCTTCTCGTCGACTGTAGCCTCGACGGTCTTGGGTGGCGCCACAGTTGAGCTACCCAGGAACCCTTCAAGTTGGGCACCCCGAATGGCAGGCAGGACCTGAGCTTTCCATAGGGGAAAGTTGCTATGCGTCAGCTTCTCCGTGACTGGATGTCCTAGGGCAGCCAACGCAGGGAAGGAGGAGGAGGAGCTCTCCATAGATTGGAATGCTGGGCTGCTTCGGCAGCTGGCTGAGAGAGAGAGAAGAAAGATTTTGAAATGTTGAAACAGAGTAGAAGATATATTGAAACTTCAGTTTTGGAATGTTGAACCTTTTAGAAACTTTTATTAAAATTCAAATAAAAAACCAAATTTGAATTCAAAACAATTTGAATTCAACACTCAAATGAAATGCTCCAGCATGAAATGCACTCAAACAAATGGTGACCTTATATTTATTTTAGTTCTTTTTAATAAAAAGAATTTAAATGACTATTGAAAGCAATATTCCTACAAATTAAATTTGAATTCCAAATAAATTCCATAAATTTTTAGAAGGTTGCTATTTTTAACTTGTGATGAAATTCCGGGTGTTACAAACCTACCCCCTTAAAGAGAATCTCGTCCCGAGATTCGGATGGGCTAGCAAGAAATAAGGGTTTAGGCGAGTAACATCTATTCATTCTTTCTTCATGCAAACATTTCATCCCAACATACTTCTTCCTAAATTACAAGGTACCTAGTATCACCTTATTCCAACATTTCCAAAAACTTATCATCCTCATAAAACCTCAACCGCGGACCGTTTCTTCGTTCTCCACCGTTCTACCTTGATATTCATTTCTCTTTTTGCTTTATCTTTACTTATTTTTCTCTATTGTGGAATCCTTCGGTCCTATCAACTTGCTAGTCTTCACACCCCACCAATTTGTTCTGGAGTTGCTGATGTACTCGAGAAAATTCTTTCGGACACCGGCTCGTATAATGGTCTGTTCCACCACAACGACAGTGTCTTCTTACTTGGGCTCTTAGATTTCTCTTCGGGCATTTACTTATGTAATGACCTACTTCACCACACTTATAGCATCTTCCTTGTGCCAAGGCTATTAGTCTTTTCTTTCGACATTCCTTTAGTGGGCAACGATCCCCTGGTCGTACCTTTTTGCCACAATCGGGACAAATTGACCGCGATGTGTTTACACTTTTCCTTGTTGGGCATCCTCTAGTGTGGTGACCTGACTTGCTACTACTACAACACTGCACTGCATTCTCTTTCGTTTCCTGTCCATCTTGACTTGCTTCATTAATTTGCTCCTTCGACTTCTTGTTCTTTCGTGGCCAAAATTCTGTGGACTGCACACTGTCTTGTGACTGAGTACTGACTTTTGGGATTGGCCTTTGGATGGGTATTTCACTTCTTTTACTCATATCTACATAGAAACGACGTCTTGTTTCATCTGTCATTAGGCTATCTTCTTTCTGGAGACATGGAAGTCCATAGTGTTCACAATATGTGCACTTCCCTAGTGTTTTACTGTCCTCATGTGCCTCTTCCAAGTTCTATACTTCACGGCTTCTCTTCAACCTTTGATTGTTTGATACTTCGCGTTGCATTCTTCTTTGGAGATCCTGAGCTTGCATGATCATAAGCTTTTCTTTGTTGGACAGTTGCGAGGGTGACTTAAGTGAGACCTTATGATCTGTATTGGTGACAGTGACTTTACTGTTGGTGATCAGTGAGGCTTCTACTGAAACTGCTTGTTGGACATTTTCCATGGGCTGAGTCATATTGTGTGGAGGTTGAGTTGACAAGGTCATAAGCTCCATCTTCTTAGGGTCAACTGGTGATGAAAGACTGACATCATCTCCATGGGCACGGGCTATATTGCTTCTTTTGAGGTTTTCCATCTGGATGAGGGCAAAGTGGGGAACAAAAGAATGAGCAAGGATGGAGGGGGTATGAAAAAGAAACAACCCAACTAAATTTATTAACTATGCTGATTTTACTTAGTTGTGATCATCACTCCAAACCAAGGAACAATCATTACAAAAAATTCAAATCAATCAGGGGCATAATAACAAGCAATCAAGATCATGAAAACAACAGTACAAGCGATGCTAAACGGTTTTATCGGCCATAGTGTGATACTCCTAAGAATGGGGCTATCTCTTCAGGCTTCACATTCTTGCAAAAAAATGATTTTGATGGTGAGTGCCTCGGAGTCTTGCTCCATCTTGAAGCCATCTGATGAGTAAGTGTCTTCACTCTTCAAGATAACTTGCGAATAGTAGGGGCACGACTACGGACTAACTATTAGATTGAATAAAGAGAGTGTGAAAAGATACATTGGAGTATATAAGTCAATGGAAGAATCCAAAGTAACCATATTGAGAATAACAAGGAGATGATAAAATGAGCAAAATCATTAATCAAATAAATGATAATGATAAAGGCAACAAAATCACCAAGGTGTTACATAAAAAAACAAGTTTGATATTTGTAGCATGTGCGAACAAGGACACACAAATGAATATCATAGTAGAGTAATCAAGGGGAAGATCCATAGATATTCAATGAGAATAATCAAGGAGAGGATAATTAGTCAATGAGTGAGAATGACCACCCGAGAATCCAATAGTAAGGTCAGGATGGTTATTTATATCAAGGAAGACTTAGAAACGACCATTGCTACCTAGGCTTACGTCCTACAGTCAACCTCGGCTCTGATACCACTTTGTCACACCCGGTTTTATAAAAACAAACGGAATGCATCTCATATGTGCGCTAGGATTAAGTTTCACACATATGATAGACTCCATGAATACAGAACACAAAGTTACAGCGGAAAGAAATAAAATAAATACATTACAATGATATTATAGCAGCGGAATCTTCAATTCTTCACCACAGGCAGTTGACTGGGGGTTGCGTACGCCTAGCAATCTTCATCGTTGAGGTCACTTAAAGAGCTCCACATCTTCTTCTCCTTCTGATCAAATATTTAGCAAGGGTGAGTACACTTATGGTTGGTACTCAACAAGTGGGGGAAATATGCAAAGCTTTCAAGGAAAGGCTAAGAGTTAAGAGCGGTCAACATTTTAGTTGATCAAGTTTTATTAATAAGCACCTGATTACTAAGGTATAAGTATATATCAACCCAATTAAGCATAAGAGATATCCATCATAAGCATCATTCGTGCCAAAACACTCATTCCTTAACTAGGAACCACAATTTATTCTCAGCTTCAAGTTCAATTATCATGTGAGGATCCGGGCCATTCATAACCGTGAACACGGCTGTTATAACAGTTTTACACTCTGCAGAGGTTGTACACTTTCACCACAATTCCCGTAAAAGCTCCGAAGAACTTTAGACCCAACCACGTTGTGCTGATCAGGCACGTACTACACTGCCAAGGTGTAGCTACATAGGGACGCTACGAGGCCTTTCCAAAGACTCCCTCTATGCAAATGTCAGTCCCCGCCGTGCAGAACATCGGAGGCCTAGCCTCCTTCTCTGCTCCTCCCACACGTAACCCATTATCCAACAGAGCAGGCAAGACTAACATTGCATAGAGTTCATCTATCTTACTTAGCCAAGACCAGAACCAATATGGTACTGTGGTTGTACGTATTAATCCCAGGTTGTCACTCCACGTTCCAATTAACATAAGTGATCTTGTTTAACATCATCATCGAAACATGAATATAAATAGCTTGATAAATGGTAACACAAAATTATTATGTTCACGATTAGTGTGAACCATTCCCAAGTATAGCAGTTAAGTAAAGCTACCCAACATAAATGTAAACCTGGTGTAACAAGGCATGAGTGTACGAGACTAGTCATCCTTAAATAGGACCCATCAAGTTAATGCAATAGATAGCATAAAGTAAATATTAATTAACATGATGTTGCATAGGTCAAAAAAGAGTATGCCGAGGGGGAAATCCACTTGCCTTAAATCCTAATAATATCTGCTAAAGCTCAATTGCTTTGTAGACTTGATCTTCAACGAATTCCTCACAGCTTGATCTTCAAACTCAGCTTGAACAACGTCTATCGTCACACGAGCACATCCAAGCAAACAAATGCGCAGATAAATAAATAGTACACCAAACATGTGCAACAATATTGATCAAGCATTGAAACGGGTCGAGGTCTCGGAAAGGATTAAAAGGACACGAGAAACGCTGAGATCGGAGCTAAGGTCGAGAAGATACGACTATCGAAAGATTAGTATTATAAAAGAAAAGCAAAGGCTATATGCTTCATTCAAATAAATATTCATTATTTGATTTAATTTAAATTATACTTCCATATGAAAAGACGGCTTAAAGCGTAATCAAATTTATTTGTAAATATTATATATAAATTATATAAATTAAACAATTACTTTAGAAAAGAATTACATATGAGCATCTAATCGAATAACTTTATTATTCGTGTTCAACTAGTAAATTTTATAATTCATAAATACATTGTATTCATATTAGTCAAGTTAGCATGTAATTATGAAAACTCGGGATATCACCAACGTAGCTTTTATTCACAAAACAATTGAATGATAATTAACCATATTGAATTAGTTTATGAAATCCAAAGTAGATCCCTATATGGTTTTTAGTTGGAAAGACTAGTTAAATAAGTATTAATCAAGTTAACATTTATTCATAAAAACCAATGCATAAACCTATTTAAGTTTTATTCAGAAAACTAGACTTAATAATGAGCATCAAGTGAATTAAATGTTTACAAAACCATTATCAAACTTAATTAGCTTTCATTTGTAAAAACACATGAAATAAACATGAGGCAGATTAACATCTTTGTTTATGAAACCATGGTACATAACTCTAATCATATTCTAATTATAAAAGGCTAGTTCAATAATGGTTAATCAATTAAATTTTATTATAAAACATGAAGGTGAGACTCTAATTTGCTTTTATTTAAAAAGCTAGCTAAATTAGAATTAGGAAAATTAATATTTATTTATTTCAAAGCATGAAACATGTTAAATAACACTGGTGAACTAAACTTTGTGATTTTAGTGGATTCATGCAACAAAAACGAGGTTAAACGGAGATAAAACGTGGAATCTATGGATAAAACAAGGTTCGGGGGCTTAACTGCGAAGAAACTAAACTAACAGGGGCTTAAACAGAAGAAACCGAGGGCTTATACATAATTTCACATGGAAACCCGAGGGCTCACATGCAAAATCAGCAACCAAGGACGGCTGGTTAGATTTTGCAGAAAGTCAGGGGTTAAAACGAAAAGAAAAGGACTTGAATCTAATTTCTTTTCAACTGGCATGGACGACGGATGGATTTCAAGGAAACATGAGGGCTCTTTTGCAAAAGGACCATGGCTGACTCAGTTAACTCCGATTGGATCTATTACGGGCCATTGATCTAGGATCGGACGACTGAGAATCGCCTGGGCGGAGCGGCTCGCCGGAGGGGATGAGCCGATGGCGGTGCACGGTGGCGCTTCGTCGGGGTTCGGCGAAACGGGGGCAAGATGTCACGGGTTTCATCGATTCCAAGCCCCCGAGCAAGATGGGTAGCTGAGGAATCTAATTCGAGGGGGTTTGGATCGGGATTGGTCCGCGGTGGTGGCCAGCCACGTTCAATGGCGGGCGGCGGAGGTCGACGGCGTTGCGCGGACGCGGGAGAGTGAGAGAGATAGGGAAAAAGGGTCTCGGCATGTTCCTCACCTCACCACGTAGCTCCGCAGCAAGTTCTTGGCGACGGGAAGGCGACGAAGGTGCGGGTCGCCGGCGGCGCGAGCTAGGGTTCGAGGCGGCGCTAAAAGCTCGGGCGGCGCTGCAGGAGCTAGGGTTCGGGCGGCAGGGCGAAGGGGTTCGAGAGAGGTGCGGAGGCTCCTCTTATAGGCCGGCCGTAGGCGCCTTGGCGTGCGCGCCAAGATGGGAAAGACGGCACGGAGTGCTTGGTGCTCGGGCTCGAACCAGAGCTCGGGTTTGGCCAGAGGTGAGGGATGACAGGGCGGGGCCCAGCTGTCGGTGAGAGAGAGGGAGAGCTGCGGGTGCCTGGGCCGGACGCAGGGAGAGGGCGAGGAAGCTGGGCTGCTGCGCCAGTTGGGCTAAGGGAAGAGAGAAGAAGGATTTTGAAATGTTGAAACAGAGTAGAAGATATGTTGAAACTTCGGTTTTGGAATGTTGAACCTTTTAGAAACTTTTATTAAAATTCAAATAAGAAACCAAATTTGAATTCAAAACAATTTGAATTCAACACTCAAATGAAATGCTCCAGCAAGAAATGCACTAAAAAATGGTGACCTTATATTTATTTTAGTTCTTTTTAATAAAAAGAATTTAAATGCCTATTCAAAGCAATATTCCTACAAATTAAATTTGAATTCCAAATAAATTCCAGAAATTTTTAGAAGGTTGCTATTTTTAACTAGTGATGAAATTCCGGGTGTTACAGCTACTACGACACGAGCATTGGCCAGCGGGCGGTGTTTGTTGGGGACGTGGCGTCTGTCTCCCTTTCCGCCTGGAGGTTCCCCTCCGTCTATGGCGACGCGGTGTATCTCGGGGTCAGTCGCCTCTGCTCCATTCCTCATTGCGGGCTGCACCACCTCGAGGACAATACCATGGAGCCGCGGCTTGAGCTTGTCTTGGAAGGCGGGGCACAAGTGCCTTTCGGCTTCTCCCCGACTCTCCGTGACAAGGAAAGGATTGTGCCAAGCGTCCGTACTTGCAATCTCGAAGATTATCTCGTATGCGACGTTGGCACCAAGATCAGTGGAATCAAGGATTAGTTACATCTTCGGGTTTGTAATGGTGGAATTTCGTGTCATATTACTTTTGTTTTATAGAAAGGGTATATCCTTGATTAAAAAACTGGAGTAGTGAGAAAAACATACAGTACCTAGCAGAAACATTCTCTAATTCGTGATTTTGATGGACCGGTACCCTCTCATACGGTCCTCCTATCTCACTGGTCCTTACCGTTGTTCCAACGTGATGGATACGGTGCTACGATTTGGGTGAGATTACTTTTCAATTCTTATAGGACACATGAACCCATTAATATAAAAAACTAAATAAATCATTAGTAGTTTTTGTGCTCCTACAAGGTATTTTTTAACTCAATCTTACCGAAGCCATTTTTTTTACCCATAATTTGGCCTCACATGAGTAGTAAATTCATTTTCGGAAAAACAGTAGGAGTATAACATGATCGAAAGTTGCATTGTCGTCATCTCTAGAAACCACAAAAGACTGCCTTCTCGATGGTGCAGCTATAGCACAACACCCAAAATTCTTATAGAGCCATACGTGCTTAAAAAATTATTAAGGGCCCACTTGTCAGCTCTATTTTGTTCTTCGCGAGCTCGTCCTGTCCTCTTCCTGCCGTGCGTACTGATCTCTGTCTAGGGATGCAAGCGGTGCGGATTTGTCCACGAACCCGCTAGACAAACCCACACCGCGAGCCCGTCAAAGCCCACAACTCAACCCGCATAGTTGAGGCGGCTTAATCTAGTAGACTCGCGGGTTCCGGCGGCGCCGCATCTTCCGCGAAACGAAAAACGAAAGGGGGTCGGGGAAGGGGCTCACGGCGGATCGGGGGAAGGGGCCATGGCGTCGCCCTCCAGCGCGCCGCTGGCCACTCTCTTGTCGCGGCCGCCAGCCGATCTCGCTCCGCCGCCACCTGCCGCTCGCCCTCCGCCGTCGCCGACCGCTCCCTTGACTCGGCCGTCAGCTGCTCGCCTGCCACGGCCGCCAGTCGATCTCCCTCCGACGCCACCTGCCGCTCGCCCTCCGCCGTCGCCGACCGCTCCCCTAACGCGGCCATCAGCCGCTCGCCTGCGACGACCGCCAACCGATCTCCCTCTGCCGCCACCTGCCGCTCACCCTCGGCCGTCGCCGACAGCTCCCCTTACACGGCCGTCAGCCGCTCGCCTGTCACGGCCGCCGGACACTCACTTGCCGCCGTCGCCGGATGCTCGCCTGTCGCTGCCGACCGCTCGCCAGCTGGCCCAGCATCAAGAGCGCCAAGGCTTCAGCAGCGATTGTGTGCGCCAGGGGTATGCATGCCCATCTTTCCCTCCTTCCAAACCTAGATGCTCTTGTTCTGCATTGATCCCTTTTCGAAATTCCTGTTGAATCTTTGAAAGCTTATCTTCTGAATCTTCGATTCCAAACCTAGGATACTGGAAAGTGAACAACACAAACACCAACGGAAGCGGAGGTAGGTGGCGATTTAACTTAGGTAATTCTTCAGCCAAAATTACTTTCATTTTCAATCTGGGCTCTGCTCTTGCAGCTATTCAGAATGCATTTTCAGGCAAATACTGTTTGCTTTTTTATTCATATATAATTTTGGTTAGTTAGTACATATTCACATATCTCAAAGTTCAAGCAGCCAGGAACTCTGTATCTTGCTCCCAGGGTGTATAATGGTATAACCGTAACCTAGAACTCCAGAACCTCCTTGTATGTGTAGTTATTGAACAATAGATTTCATGTGAACAATAGTATAAAACCTACTTGTATGTTCAGTTTGTTCTGTATGTCAGTACGATATTGACGCTTTTATGTATGGGCCAGTAAAAGAAATAAAACTTGGGTTGACTTTGTCAAAAATTGTAGTAAATGAAATTAAAACCTCAGTTTCATTATGCCAAAAATCTTGTATATCAGAAACCAGTGTTAACCATGCATTTAAGTTTAGCCAATCCATTATCTTTGCAAACACTTTGTGACTAGGCCAATCTACAACTTTACTTATGGAAACTTTTCCATCCGAAATCCTTAACAAAATTTTGAAATTTAAATTTAAAAAGTTTACACATAGTTTTTGCTGACAAGATAATTTCAAACAAAAAAGTTGTCAACTACAAACTTTAATTACTTGTTGTGATCTACAACTTTTATTATTGGGGTTTCTCCACCCGAGGCCGTTTGAAAAAAAAAACTCAAATTTGAAGTTTAAGAAATTCTGACCTATTTTTCATTGGAAAAATTAATTCAAATTAAAATGAGTAACTAAAAAATTGAATAACTTCTTAATCTCTACAACTATCATTAGAAAGTGATAGTAACATTGCGCACAAATCTTATAATCCCTTCTCTTGATGCAGATTTTGTGATCAAAATTTGATCAATTTGTTCGAATCAATATATGGCCAATGTAAAATTTATACATCTTGATAAGTGATACAACTTTGTATTTTAAATCTTTTAATTTGAATTTATCTTTACCTAGTGTTTTTTGGTGGCACACGGAAAAGGGGGTTCTTAGCCGTGTGCCACAAAAAACACACGACAAAGGGGCTTCTTTGCCGTGTGGCACAAAAAAACACACGGCAAAGGGAGTTCTTTGTCGTGTGCCAAAAAGAGACACAAGACAAAGGGGTTCTTGACCGAATGTTTTTCTTTGTCGTGTGTTTTTCTTGTGGCAGTCAGCAAATATGTTCTTTGCCGAATGCCTGACATAAAGCACAGAACAAAGACTCCAGCACACGGCAAAGAACCAATTTCCCGTAGTGTCACTCGTAGAAGCAGGCTGGGCAGCCTGGCTAGGAGTGGTGCAAACCAGGCTGCACTGCAGCATGTATCTCTGTGCTCCAACTATCGATGTCATGGCGTGTGCGGAGAGGTGGCGACGAGAGCAGGTAGTTTTGGAGGGTGAGGAATAGGGGTCCCAGATCGCCCATGTAGAATGGACATGTCTCGTCAATCAAAGATCAAACGTAGCGCCAACCCCTAGGCATATCTCCGTCTCGCCTGACCCCCGGGTCGGACGAGAAAGGTGCCACACACCCAGTATAGACTAGTAGAGACACATGTTTGAGGACAAATCTAATAAAAAGTTTCATATTCATCTCCTAAACATTGAAGCACCCTGCTTGGGGTAGCTTAAGATTATTTTTCTTACACAGTCTATAGACCATAGTACAGCCCTACAACTTACAAATCCGACTATCCTTGCATTTATAAAGAAAATAGAATAGATATTGTGGGGGGGGGGGGGGGTTGAGAGAGAGAGAGAGGGAGAAATTAGGTAGCGCAGTAGGGCTTAGTTTCGGGTGTGACCTGCCTCCTCCTGCATATTGCCTTCCGCCTCCATGCATTGCTCCGGTCCGGCATCAAGGCTCGTGGCATCCATTAGTCCCGGCGCTGGTGAGCCGATAGCCATGGTTGGTGCCTTGGTGGCGATGGTGCGCCGCGGCACTCGCCCTCCCGGCTCCTAGGCTCCCAGTCTTCCCTCGAGACGTGCTATCGAAACGTCCTAGATGCCAGTATACATTGGCCATTCTAAAACCAGTACCTTTGCTTATCTAAATGATAGAGTTTGGAAAAGGATCGAAGGCTGGAAGAAAAAAATGTTATCTTGGGCCGGGAAGGAAATTCTGATTAAAGCCATCGCCCAAGCGATCCCCACCTTCTCGATGGGCTGTTTTGACTTGACAAAAACTCTGTGATCAAATTAGTATAATGATCTGTAGGTATTGGTGGAATCAGCAGGAAGACAAGCAAAACATCCACTGGCTTAGCTGGGACAAGATGACTCTTCCCAAGGAAGATGGTGGATTGGGTTTTAGGGACATTCATGCTTCTAATATGGCAATGTTGGCAAAACAAGGGTGGAGACTCCTCATGAATCCGGATTCCTTATGCGCTCGAATACTTCAGGCTAAGTACATTCCCGGTACATCATGTCTTGAGGCTCGAGCTAAGGCGGGGATCTCGTACAATTGGCGAAGTATTCTACATGGTATTGAGATGGTCAAAAAAGGGATGATCTGGCATGTCGGTGATGGCGCCAACCTGAAAATATGGTCAGATCCATTGCTTCCACGTGAGCACACCAGACGCCCTATTTCTCCTCGAGGCGCCACTGTCTTAACCCAGGTGGAGGACCTTATTGATCCAGGAACTGGTACTTGGGATACTGATCTAGTGAATAACATTTTCTGGGAGGAGGATGCAAGGCTGATCTTAACGCTACCGGTTCATGGAGCTAGGGCGAATATGCTTGCTTGGCACTATGACAAACATGGGCGCTTCTCTGTCAAGAGTGCATATAAAATGGTTCATGATGATATGCTGAGAACAAGGGGTCAGAGATCATGTTCTTGTGCGGCGGAGGGGGGCGGAGAAAATATTTGGGAGAAACTTTGGAGTATGAATTGTCCAAATAAGATAAATTTTTTTTCTGGAGGCTGTCACATAACAGTCTTGCATTGAGAATGTACCTGAGAAGACGCAGAATGGAAGTGGATACCAGATGTGTGGCCTGTCAGCGTCTGGATGAAGATGGAGCTCACCTTTTCTTCAAGTGCAAAGAAGTGAAGAAAGTGTGGCAGGAGCTGGATTTGGAGTCGGTGCGAGCTGAGTTGGCTGCTCTACATTCGCCCATTGAGGTACTGAGTTTTATTCTTTGACAACCCGAGACTTCGCAGAGGAAGATCGCCATTACCTTGTGGAATTGGTGGAGGGAAAGACACAGGATCAGGGAAGGAGAGGGGAGACGGACAGCACTGTCGATCGCTCATGGCATAAAGACGTATGCTGCAGAAAATGACAAGGTCTTTGCTAGCAATTGTATTATCAAAAACTCCAAAATGCACGAAGTGGGTTAAGCCAGTTGGGGATTTCTTGAAAGTGAACTGTGATGCTGCTTTCGACCAAGCTACCAGCTCAGGAGGTTGGGAGTTCATAATCCGGGATGTGGATGGAGATGTAGTTGGAGCAGGTGGAGGCCGATTGGTTCACCTTATGGACCCATTACATGCTGAGACCATAGCATGCTTACAGGGGGCCCAAGCTGCAGCTGATATGGGCATTGGAAGGGTGATCAGCGAAACTGATGCGGCAATGGCGAGGAATGCTGTTCTTTCAAATGACTCCGATTTGTTACCGGTGGGTAACCTGGTAGCCGAACTGAAGTATGTGTTGTGTTTAAACTTTGTAGAGTTTTATGTTAATAATGTTCCTCGAGAATGTAATAAGGTCGCTCATGCCTTAGCGGCGTGGGGTCGTGACGTGCAAATGGATGAGGATCCGATTGTGGGATCCCTTCCTAGCTGTATTCAAGCCATTGGCCGTCGATCATGTGGCATCTGAGTAATAGAATTATTTTCCAGGGTAAAAAAAAAAACGTCCTACGTGCCAACGGGGTGGGTCGTCGATTCAAATATTCATCCAACTTCTCTGTTGGGCTGTTTTCTGTTGGGCTTTGAGCAATTGAGCCTTTAACTTGGAAGTTGGATCGTGACCCGTGTCTGTTGGGCTGGCTGCCTGGGAGCTATAGGACAGAGGGGGTGTCAACAAAAGTTTTGAAACCTTGGGGGGTGGCGTGGCCCCTGCATATATGTTGTTCCGCCACTGGATGTGGGGTTCATAATGGTTGTTTCCTATAAGAGATAAACAAAAAGGCAACACATTATAAGAACAATAAAAAAATTGGACTTCAAAACGTTATGGACTATGCTGCAATTTTTTTTTATATATATCTAACTGTTGTGCTTCTATGTTGGGAATATGTGAAGAATAGTGTGTCCTTATAAAAGTAACTGTCAATATTTCTTCACTAAGACCTGCATGTACAGAAGGGATGAATCCGTTCGGTGACCTCGGCAGCTCCCACATCACTTGGCCCATCATCCTAACCATCTACATCCTACCTCCCTTTCCTGTTAGTGTTAGAAGCGTATGTGTCTTTTACTTACCATGATTATTGCTAGACTTCAGCAGCCATGCAATGATATAGATGTGTTCGGAGCCACTAATGGAGGACATCAGGATACTATGGGAAGGCATGGTCAAGATGATGGATGCATCCCTAAAGAAGGAGTTCATCTTTGTCACCACTCACCATCACCAATTAGCCTGACCTTTTTTCACTTTTGTGGTAGATCAAAGGAAAGTCAACTTGTGTAGTTTGCATTGATGGTACATGCTACACTTACTGCATAAAAGAAGTTGGTGTACATTAGGCATAGGTGATTCGGATCCTTGAAAACATCCTTTGATGAATTAGTTCTTTGACAAAATGCCCAGGCCTCGAACTATCGAGCCGGAAGAGACGCGTTATGGGCAAAATGTGAAGGCCATAAACGTTGAGTTCGGGAAGAAAAAGAAAGCTTAGCAAAATGAGATCAAAGCCAGGAAGAAGAGGAAGCGCATTATATGGAGGAGGAACAACCTAGTGCCACCCGCGTTATTCTAAAGAACATTCATGTTTCTTCAAGTACCTGTCCTACTAGAAGGAGCTAGATATGGCCATGCCATCGACTGCATGGACCTTTCGAAGGCTATCTTCAAAAGCATGATTAGGTTTCTGGTGTACATAAGAAAAGGACAAATTAAGGATGCTATAAAGTCACGTATGGATCCTGTGAACCAGAACATCAGGACCGAATATCATTCGACCCCAGTGAAGCTACAACCTCGCAATGGGTTGTGAAGGTGACTCCAGAGTTTATTTTTGGCCTTCGGTATGCCTTTGTATCCAACTGGTCAGGAGTGTACTCATATTTATCCAGAGTTTATCTATGGTGTTTGTGCTGTATCTTGATAGTGTGTTTTATCATAATATATGATTACATGAGTTATATGGCCTTTGGTATGGCTACAATATATCGTGCCAAACCTAGATGCACAAAAGTACTTTACTCCACAGGTAGAAAACTAACTGGTACAAATGGTAACAAATGTAGCATTAATAACCAACCATTTGGGTTGAGTCTACGGAAAACTCTACTGAGCCTATGGCCAATTATTAGTTGGATCACATGTCTGACACTGTTTATGATTTAAGTACCTCGGTCATAAACTATGATTTGTACACCTGGTCCGATCACGTAATTATTTAGCTAGGAAAAACATGCCACTGTCAGAATTATAACAACCTACATACGTATTTTAACAAACTATATGCAATGGTTGACTTGACACATAAACTATGCAAGCAATATGTGAGCCACGTGAAGGTTCTTGCTGTCATTCGTTCGCATATACTTTATGGCTCTAATAGGTAAGGAGGGTAGCCCATGCAATATTTTGTCACATGTGCCTTTCCTGATCCATGGTCTGATATGCAAGTAGTTAATTATTGATCCTCTGCCCATTGGGCAAAGGTGTCAGATGATTCATAGATGTCTATCTAATAAGATAATACACGTGATAATATGGTTTGTTCAATCAACTACACTACTACAGAATCGGCTAAATCAAACGCCCTTTTACAACCAGTTTTGAGACAACCGGATGTAAAAGATCATCACAGCCGGTTGGATTACCAATTGGTTGCGTTGCTCCTTACCACAGCTGGTTTGCATTACCAACCGTTGGTAGTACGAACCGGCTGTGTAGCTACTCATCGCAGGCGGTTGGTGGTTGGAACCGGCTGCGTTGAGGGGTTCGTCAACACAACCGGTTTTAGCCACGAACCGTTTGTGTTGGTCCTTATCGCAGCCACGAACTGTTTGTGTTGATCAACGCAGCCGATTCTATATGCATAGACACTAGGAAAATATAATTTTTGAAGCCCTAAACGTATTCAAATTAAAAAGTGTTCCACTAAAAAGTTGTATAACTTTGTGAGATGTATAACTTTTAGTACGGTCAATTTTTATACGACAAAGTGATAATAAAAGTGTTCACAAATCCTACATCTCTCATATAGGGTTTAGAGTATGAAACTATTAGAATGTATGATGAGTGAAATGATCACTATGTCGTATGAACAAATGACCAAAATAAAAGTTGTAAAACTCAAAAAGTTATGAAACATTGTAGTTGACAACATTTTCATTTGAATTCATATTGTCAACAAAAACCAAGTTTAAAATTATTCATATTTGAAATTTAAATTTTGCAAACGACCTCTGATGGCGAAATAAACAATATGAAAGTTGTAGTGTTTGAAAAGTTAAGAAATTATATATTTGATAAGTTTTTAATTTGAATTTGTTTAGGCCCTCAAAAAAAGTCATTTACACTTGGGTTCGTATAATATGTGGGGAATAAAAATGGGATATGGTCACATGTGGTGGTGTAGCATAGTGGTAAGAGGGGGTACGTGCGAGGGGGAGGTCGTGGGTTTGAATCCCAGGTACCATGTAGCGCGCAAAAAATCTTGCGACTAGGCAGAGCTCGGGTAGCTGTCCGGTGGGTCCCTCCCCCATTTTAAAAAAAACGCTTTTGCTATTTTATAACTCGCGATTGATGCTAGCCTAGACAGCCTCATCACAGCCCCAACCGGCTGTGATGAGGAGCATATCGCAGCCGGTTGGGAACTGGCTGTGTTGAGGGTGTCAACACAGCCGTTATAAGTCAAACGGGTGGCAAAACCGGTTGCGATTAGGGTTATGGAACCGGCTGTAATACTTATCTATAGTAGTGAACCTAAGTTTAAAAAAAAAGTAATGCATCCAATAACTACATTTTGGATAGCCGAGGTTTGTTGAACTTCCCCGTTCAGAACAAATTATAATTTTACTCTTGTTTAATTTTGTAAAAAGTCTATATTACTCCCGTCAACTATAAGCAAAGTCTACATCACCTGCTAAACTATCTTTTGGTTCATTTTACCCTCTAAACTATGTCACCTGGTCTATTCTACCCCCTAATACAATTTGTATTTTTTATTTCTCTATGGACAAGTTGAATACCACTGTATGTCGAAAAATATATTATGAATTTTGCATTATTATTTTTTGTATAATGTTGTATCCTAAGGATCAATTAATTATTGAATATCTTACTCCATTACAATAATGACAAAAAATCATGTTATATTTTTCTATCATACATTATGATGTATGTAATCATCCCGCAAAAATTAAACGTAATATGACACATGTGTTTGTGTTTGTTGTCAGGAAAGAATGAACTTTCTCATGGTCTGGCGACAACAAACAATTGCTGATGGTTTAGTTTAACCATTAAACTCATAATCCTACCATTTAACGCCATCTCTTACCTAAGTCAGATTTGCATTGTGGGTAAAATGGTAAGGAGGGTACAAATGGGAACTTTGTATGATATTCCAAAGGCTACTTCAGTATCTATAAATCCTTGTTTCAAAAAGGCATTTCACCAGTAGTGAGATGCCACGAGCATGGAGGGACTGACACCTACCATGCACTACTGCGTATCCTAAGGCTACATGATGATAGTAGAACAATATTTTACTAATTAGGATGGAAGTTACTAACCACTAGCATATCACTTTAATGTCAATTCTGACTCAGTGCAACATGTTGTGAACTACTGAACCATCTATCACATGTTTGGTACCGTGTGCAAGAGTATAAGAAGTAGAATTTAGTCGTAACCTATGGTTTGCCTCTCTGATTGATCCAATCGAGTTATAATGTACGAAGGAAGATTATATATGATACTGTCATCTTCTAGCTATAATGAACAACTATTCACGTTGACTCTACATAATATTCCGATATATACTGACGATATATACTGTTATTATCATATATAGTGTCAGTAATGTAACAGTTATATAACCTGTTCACCAAAAAAAAATAGCATTAATTACCACCATTCAGGTTGAGTCTACAGACAACTCTCTAGGAATCTGTGAGCAACTATTCGTTGGATCAACATGTCTGACACAGTTTACAAGCTAACAGAAACAAGTATTCAACTAGGTATTGGTTACCAACGAGATATGGTTGACTCTACACATAATCTGCGCAAGCAATATGTGAGGCAATGTGTAGATTCTTGCTGTCATTTTATCACATATATGTTATGGCTCTAGCTAATAAGTACGTACGCAGACTAGTTAACTATTGATCCACTGCCCAGTGGCAAAGGTGCCAGAAGATTCATAAATGCAAGCCTTCTAGCCTAATACTGTACTTGTAATACACGTGATCCAGTGGTTTTTGTTAAAGCAACATGGGTTACGTAGCAAATAATGCAGCGATTAACTACACTGGCTATGAACTACTGCTTCCAGATTCAAGATACCAGATTCAAGTCGCCAGCGTCAAACATCGTATGGAGAGTTTTTCTTAGCTCCTTTAGTTTAACTTTTATTTTTGTTTCCATAACCAATTTGACTTTGTTTGTGGAAAGCAATTCACCACCTGAAGAGCTTGATTATCAGGAGGAAATGAGTTTGGTTAGAAGTCTTGATCAAGGCATATATGATCCCACCAGTGGGTTTGCTCGAGCTAGCAGCTACATGTTTTGAAGCTACTTGTAATATCCCAGCCCAATATATCTGGTAGGTGAACTTGTTGGCCCATGTGGCCTAGTTGTATGGTTACAGTTGGATGGTTTAGTACCACATTGAAGATTCAGAAGATTGAGGGCTAGCTTATAATCCTTTCCATTCCATACATATATCATCTCTAAGTTAACCTCTTTACACAAAACGAGGATGAAAGTGTAAGCAAGGTATTATGTGTATGTGGGCCCGTTCCACCTGAGGATCTAGGTTATAAAGAAATTTAGAACTTGGGGTATTGCACTACTAACTATACTAGTGAAACTTCATAGGCCAATTTTACGATAGCTAGTGAACCAAATAATTTTGTAGATGAGGATTTTCTACTCATAATGCACCATAATTTGTACATGACAGTTAAAAGGATATATTTGAACATTTCAACGACATATTCAAATATGGTGACAAGTAGTTTTCCATATTTTGTGTTGTGATGTGTTGTATTTTAAATTAAATGATAAACTAGGAGTGAATGTTCAAATTTCTGTTTTGTATCCTGATCATTTTGTAACGAGGAGCTCGATCTGTACAATATCCTGACGCTAGATATTTTATTTGTGTAGAAATATGTGTATAACAAAGCATTTATTCTTTGCTGCAAATAAGTTTTGACTTCCTTTATACTTATAACGGGGACCAACTTTCTTGTAGTGGCTTAACCCCTGACTTAATCTGTGATGTTCTTGAAGGGGGGTTTATAAAAGTTTGGAATCCAAGAGATGGACTATATCACCCTGCCAGAGCCCATGGCCAAACTAGACTTAATATAAAACATAAAATTGCCAACTTTCGGATTGTCATATTTTTTGTACTTCCAGGATGTAGTTTTGTCCATCTTCGTTGTCAACAAATTCACCAATTGAGAACCATCGTTGCTCATGGCTTCATCATCATCATAGCCCCTATAAATTATTCAACAAACCATATAACATATAGTAAGGCCATCTAATACCATGTTACAAGCCATACAAGCTTGGCTCCATCTATAAATACCGCCCCTCTCCCGTATTTCATTCTTCACACAAAAGGTAGGAACGAAATCCTAGGATCTTAGCTAGCAATGGCCTCCTATTATGCGATAGTTGTGTTGTCCTTGCTAGCTGCTTGCTCCGTCTCTGGGGGACATGCACTCGATGAGAACACCCTGCAAACCACCGTATACATAAAACAGTCATTTAGCACAGACCAGAGAACCGTAGCAAAGGATACCGTTATCATTAACTGGGTAATAAAGGATGGGCCAGATGCTGCTGCGAATACCACCGGGCACGCGGAGGGATTGACCACCCATTCAAATCTATCCAAAGATATATGGGTAACGCTAATCGATATGGTGTTCGAGGGTGGAAGGTAAGGATCATTTGCTAACACATGTGCCATAATATAATGTTTCTATATGTGTACATACCTTCCTCATATTATTTGTGTCTTCCAAAAAAGACAAATCCAAAGGCTATATATCGTGTCCATACTTTTGAGACTTGGTATTTCGAAAGTTATTGATGGCTAAATTTTTATATGCTTTGAGGCAACCCTGACAAACATGTTATTTCAGACTAGCTTGAGTCCAGTCATTCAACTTAATTTCAAACACCCCTTTCTACTGCTGACTTTTCAATCCTTGCATATGTTGACTCTGTGAATAAATATATAGACTCGCTGGATCGACGCTTAAGGTTATGGGGCTTCATGGCTCTAGAAATGACGGACAAGGCCAGTGGAGTGTTATGGGAGGCACAGGAGAACTTACGATGGCAAGAGGTGTTATCAACTACAAAATAATCCAAGAAGACACTGCCGGCAGGATCTTTGAAATACGCATATTTGTGTACTACACTTCGATGCAAAGTACTTAGGTAAGTGCCAGATGCATTATTATCTGGTGCCTCAATATTTCTCTTAGAAATTTTTTCTCATCACATTTGAAGGAAATCCATTAACTCGATGTGGCCATACAATTAAAAAAATAATTTCATTGGATAACGTGATATAGGATAGCTATATTTATCACTACTGAAGAATGCCATTATCGGCTCAAAACCCCTATTTAGTACCCGTTTTGGAACTAATACAATTAATGAAAATGAGACTAAAAGTCACAAGCTTTAGTACCGCTACTATAGTACTAACTTGTTTTCATCCAAATAAATTAGTTTAAACCTAGGGCGGCAACTACACGATGCGTTGTAAATCACAGCAAGCCACACGATTCGATGTGAAATAAGCGTGTGTATGTACGGTGTGTGCACTACTGGAAACCTACACATTTGATCTTTACCATCTCACCTACACATTGTGGATATGCTTTTTTCTTTAAATTCACCTGTGGTAACCATTTAGTGTCAGGTGGTAACATGGCTTTGTACTAAGAGATATCCTTTAGTACGAGGTTGTGTTACTAACGAGTAGCAAATTAAAGGTGACTCTTGCTATACAACAGCAGTGTACGTAATAGTTTTAGCAAAGATATAAATGATGCTCCATGAGTGTTATCTAAACAATTCTCACAAATTGTGAATGACCACACTTATAAATTTGATGCAGGCTTCGGGTGGTAAACTTTTTCCTTGAGGACATGGAGCTTCGGAAAAAATATGTAGACCAACCATCATGTGTGTGGAATCAAGACTACCACTATATTCACAATCTATATTATGCCTGATACCAAATAAATGATCTCTTTTCAGTTATTACTAATAATGCATCACAAATTTGTATTCTAGAGAACACTCATTGTAGTATGTTCTACTTTTCTTATGTCATGTACTCATGTCCCCCTTGTCCCAACAAGTATTATCATGAATAAAGTATGCCAACTTTTGTGAAGGTGTTAGACTCTATTTTTCCATATGTAACTCAGACATGTGCCAACCATACCGTAGATATGGCGATGAAGGTACGCTCCCATGAAAGAAGTAGCCTTTAGTCCCAGTTCGTAACTTGCCTTTATGGTCGGAACATGTACAGGGATAAGGATGATGACAAGGAGTGATACACATTGGTACAAGGACATGGGATGCAGGAGTGATACTAATACCCATTGGTATCATACTATGTAACCTATGCTAGAAACATGGTGACTATATGCTTTTTCATAATTCGAACTCAGACTAGAAACCGATGGTGTGGTGTTTTCGTGCCTTGTGGCCCCCAGGGTTGGGATTACTTTCTGACATGTTTGATTTAGAAGGATCCTAAGAAACTTAGTCATATAAACATGTCTCTCTGGGACTTATAAATTTTGGCACTGAACCAAACCTGTTGTTTGTAAAATTAGCAGAATATGAAGTGGTCAACTCTGTTGTTGCGATAACATTTATAAACTTATGTGGCAAATATCTTTCTTCCTTATGTTCAACGTTAAGAAGGAGCGCACCCCTTAAATGATCTCCATGGCCATTCCCTAGGGAATACTGGAGTACGAAGAAAACAGCACCAAAGCACGAGCACTGGATGGATGTGTCTACTTGGCAATGATAACTTCACCAATTATTCGAGGTGCTCAAGCTTACTGTTAAGCCAGTCTCAGTGCTAGTTTCATGGGCACTATTACCAAAACAGCCACATCAGCTTTTCAATGGGATGAAACTGTCACTCGAAATGCATAGTTTCATATACAAGTTGTAGCATTTAATTCTCTCATGATGTATGGTCAAATGTGTGGTGGATGAAACTATTACGTTCTCAATCAGTGGCGTAGCTAGGATTTTTCCAGAGGTTATGCCACGACAATTTTTCTATTTATCAATCAATACCTAAATGGTACGATCGGTAAAAAAAAATTAGATGCATGTATTCGCTTGTGCTATAAATCGGTTCAAAAGCTTGTTTCTATTGTTGCACTTGTATTCTCTTGTTAGCCTGTAGGTGCTTTAATTAATCCCCTTACAAACGTATAACTATGATTAGTCAATGGTAGGAATCGCAACTCACCTGCATGAACCTTGTACCGTGAACTAAAGCAGTAAAGCCTGCTAGGCTACTTGGGTGGTCTGATGACTGCAGTGTGCAGGTGTTTGGGCGGCTGCCCGCCGGTTGACGTGTCGATGATTCAACAGAGCGGGCGATGTCGAACGGCCAACGCCTGGATGGTGGACGCGGCACACGCGATGCAGGGATGGCGATACAAAGACTCGTCAAACCACCACTCAGACTTTCAGTGAAGGAATACGCAATCACGCAGGTGCCGTCGGCCATCCACAACTATGCTATGTTGGGCTGAGCTAGAATTTATTTTTTCCCTACATGTATATGTATGAGTATATGCATGTCTGTGGCTCTGGGCTACAGGGTATGCCATGGCCCAACCGGCATACCCTGGAGCTACGCGCCTATTCTCAATGGAAGTTTCATTATGTTTCATGGACTTGGTAATTGTGTCAGATGTGTTTCATGGTGATGACACCCTTCCCTCCTCTCTCTTCATAATTATCATGCCACCATGTCACCAAAATTGCTAATGTATCACTTGATTTAATGCCTATGAAACTGTCACTGAGATTGGTCTTAGTAGCAGCAACTTTGAGGTTTAGACGTCCAGCCTGCCGCTGCAAAACCAGAAGCAGCATTTCGTCAGGCTGCAAAACCAGAAGCAGCATTTCGTCAGGCAACTGGCATGTGTATTCCTGAACGACCTCCTCATGCTGTCATGCATCATTGACGGGAGAGTTCAGCTGGATGCCTAGATATAACAGAGTGGATCGGAGGCAAAGCACACGTAGGCACCGCGAGAAGGCAATGTCTTCCCCACAGCCGGGTTGCCAGTCGGGTAGCGACGGGAGAGCAGGCTAGCAGCCCCTGCGGTGCTGCGATCTCCCTAGCAATAGAGGCACAGGAGCTTCGCACTCTGGAGTGCCCTGGCCGCTACCTCGTTCCCGGCCCATAGGCAGACGGAGCGCAACCTCCACCTCTCCAATCAGCTGCACGAAGAGCGTCGCCAGCAGCAAAAGTTTGGGTCGCGCGCGATGGGCAAGAGGCAGAGATTGATCAGGGAGGCTGAATGATGAGGCGCGGTGGTTTTTTTTATCAAACGTACTTGTATTAAACTGAATGTTACCCATACAGGGTAGATTCCAGCTGGATATCGGCGACAGCTGTGTACCACCTAACAAATTATACAAAGACCCCTAAAGATGCAACAATTATATTTAGGTCTTTGGAGCCTTCACACGCCGGCCGAAATCTGCTGCCGTTGGTCACCGCCAGCAGACACCAGAAGCCATCTCCTCCAACCCATGATCAATGGGATCCCCATTGTCATTAGGCTTTGAAGCGAGCCGCATAAGAGCATTGACACCCAAGGACGAGAGAAATACGCACTCCACACTACTGGAGACCCGAGCTTTAGTACCGGGCGCAAAACCGGTTTAGTACCAGTTATGTGCCGGGTACCGAGCTCCCGGTACTAATGGGCAGCCCATTAGTACCGGCTGCATTACCCAGTACTAACGGACGCAATTTAGTACCGGCTGGTAACACCAGCCGGTACAAACGGCCGGCCACGCGGCGCGGCCACGCCCATGCGTTTTGTACCAGCTGGTGTTACCAGCCGGTACTAACGTGATGCCACGCGGCAACAACAGGGGCGCTTTAGGCCCATTTCATTTAGTACCGGCTGGTAACACCAGCCGGTACTAAATGTTCCAGCCCATTCTTTTTTCTCTTTTAGAAGTTCCTGTTTTTGTTTATTTTTAGTTTTTTTTACATGTTATGTTTCTATACGCAGTAGTGGTTCCTACGTGTATTCTCATACTCACAAGATTAGCATAATTGAAGCAATATATATATATATATATATGCAAAACCTGACGTATTACATACATAAGTCATATATCGAAATGTTTGAAATTACGGCCACGCTTCGTCTTCATCTTGTATGCCTACGTCCGGTTTGTAGAAAGATGCATCGTTGTGGAATTCACCTTTAGGGTCAATGACTTCGTCTATCAGGAATCCGCAAAGTTGTTCTTGTACGGCCTTGATTCTGTCCGTCAGAGGAGGCATTCTTCCATACGCCTTTTCTGTCACATCAAAAAATATTAAATATATCGATATACAAGTCTTATGTTTGAATATGATCATATGCGTGGCATACTTCGAATTCATCTGGCTTCATTGCGCCCATCGGTCGTACAAACCGGTGAATAAACTCACACACATAGTAGCCGCATAGGTTATTCCCGTGCTCCTGTCTCATACACTTATGTGGAATGCAAGAGTGTTATTAAAAATAGCTATTGCGTATAAACATATGTCACTAATGACGCTAAATGTTATAATTGAGTTGTTACCGGAAAGTCTAGCTTGATATGGAGTTGCTCCTTAAATGGACCTTCATTTTCTTCCCAGAAGCGAGCCCATGCCTTGTTCATGAGGTCGATGACGTCTTGGAATTCTTCTTGTCCCTTCTTCTTTGGGTCAAGGACTATGACCAAGCTTCTCTGTACCTCTATAACGAAGAGCATCCAATGGAAGCTGTGTAGTGAAAGACGCATACTACGTTAGATATATTGGTTGCTTCTTTGGGTCAAGGACTATGATAAGTAAAAGTTGAAGTACTCACTGTGTGTTGTACGTTAGATCTAGTGAACTAAAGCAGGAGCCACTGCAATGCGCCTGCTCCACTCTCCCGACCTCCGCAAGACACCAAACTGCCTCTTCATCCATCAAAGAAAAGCTGAATAGACTCAACCCCCCCCCCCCCCGCTAGGAAGACAAGTCCTTGGCCAACACCTCCTGTACAGAAGGTCCATGTCAGGTCTATAAACGGGTCTATAAATATGGGAACCCGTGGCCATTTGAAGGATGCTTGAGTCTACAAATATGGGAGCTGAATAGACTCAACACCCCCCTCCCCCCCGCTAGGAAGACAAGTCCTTGGCCAACACCTCCTGTACAGAAGCTCCATGTCAGGTCTATAAACGGGTCTATAAATATGGGAACCCATGGCTATTTGAAGGATGCTTGAGTCTATAAATATGGGAACCCCTGCCCATTTGAAGGGTGCTTTTGCGTGCCGTGGATTTGTGAACCATCGGATAGAGATGTTGAACGTTTGGAAGCAATTGTTTTTTTTTTCTTCTCTCAACTACGCTTAAAAAGTGAAGCATAGACTCTTTTATGCTCCTTCCTGATGAGGGGAATAGCTGGGTCCTTCACTAGTAGAGAACCTAGCATTAGTACCGGGCGCAAAGCCGCGTTAGTACCGGTTATGCGCCCGGTACCGAGCTTCCGGTACTAAATGGGCAGCCCCGTTAGTACCGACTGCAACAACCAGTACTAATGGGGCCGTAGGGTCGGCGCGGTCGGCCAGTTAGTACCGGCTAGTAACACCAGCCAGTACTAACTGATTTCGAGCAAAAAAATAAAGAAAAAAATTTGTAAGCTCACCGGGAGGCTCACGAATTTTTCACGCGTAGATGCGCGTGCGCGGTTCATATGATTCGAACTCACAACCTCTGGCCCCGCGCGTAACCTCCTCTACCATCCCACCTATGCATCACTTGTGATTGAGTGGGATATGCTTTCCTTTTGAACTATACCGCGGACCATACTAGCCGGTACTAAATGCCAAAATTTAGTACCGTCTGGTGTTACAAGCTGGTACTAAATGCACGGGGCCTAGGGAACCCCATGGGACCATTTAGTATCGGCTGGTGTTACCAGCCGGTACTAAATGGTCCGAGGACTCTCGGGAACCCCAGGGACACGTTAGTACCGGGTTTTAAGACAACCGGTACTAACATGAGAGGGACGAATACTCGATTCTCTACTGGTGCTTCCTGAAGGGTCTAGGTGCTTGGCGCCAGCCGGTGCAATGTTGAGACCTTTCTACTGAAGCACATGGATCTAGAAACGTCATACATGTGTTGAGTGGTCTGATAAAAAAAAAATTGGACTGTAGAGATGAATTGACAGCTCAATCGGAGAGCATGATTGTTTTTTTTTGGTGACGTGGAATATCATATGAATAGAGGGCTAACAGTTTGTTCCTTAAAGATTGGTAGATTCTGTCGTAAAAGATTGAACAAAACAACTGTCCATAGATTAGATTGCCCAAATGCACTAAAAAACAAGTTCTGATATATACAACGAGAGACCCCCTGTTGTTCGATTCTTTATTCGTCAAATAATTTATAGTAAACTGAACTGTTAACAGTGGTAGCCATCCAAACTCAACATGTGGTAATAATTAATAAAGTTTTCCCTCAAAAATAATTAATAAAGTCTCTTGTTTGGTTTTATGGTTCTTACAATCGGTTCCATAACTAGAAACTTGGTGCGGATGTTGCCGCGCCTAACCTGAGTTAGCCAGCTTGTGTTTCTCTTGACGATTTAGCTCGTGTTGACCAGTTTCAAATGGCTTAGTTGATGGTTACATAGTAGATACGTGAATAATGGTTCTACATATGTTATATAAAATGAGGAGAACATATGCAAAGTAGTGGTGGACACTTTATATATCGAAAACTACTTGTCATTCATTGGATATTGACATTTTTTTTGTATATTTTTTATGAGAAGTAACTATGAAAATGAATTATATTGATTGTTTGTATACTTTAGTGAAAAAGAAGTTGCATATTGGCCTGTTTCTTAGGAAAATCTATATTTTCATAAAAGTATTTATAATATAATTTTTTCCTTTAGAAACATTATAGTTTTTTTTAAAATTTTGGACAACTTCATGTTGAACATCATTTGGCCTGAAAGCGTTTTGGTGTTCCAATTATTGGTGGAATGAGTAAATAGTTATACATAAGTATTACATTTATACATTTATTGGTGGAATGAATAAATAGAAACTACTTATCATTTGTTGGATATTGATAACTTATGTATATTTTATTTTATTAGAAGTAAATTGTGCAAAATAAATTATATTGATTGGTTGTATATTAAAAAGAAGTTGCAATTGTATGTTTATTAGGATAATCTAAGTTTTTATAAAAGTGTTTATAATTTAAAATTTTGGTTTATATATCAAAACGTTGTAGATTTATACATTTTTAACAACTTCCATGTTGAATTTTATTTTATTTGAACCTGTTTTGGTGTTCGAATTATAGGTTGAATGAATAAATAACTTGTGTAAATGTCGCGTGGCCATGGTTTGATTTTATCATAATTTGAGGGTTGTTATAATAAAAGTTTTCATGAGAGGTGGATGGACGGTGGGTTATATTTTGAGAAAGCTCGAGGGTGATTTTGAAAAGAACCCAGACTTGAGGGAGGGAGGGACGGCGGGTTCTATTTCACTTAAGTTTGAGGACTGTTTTACGTAGTTACAAGAGTGTGCCTGGTCTCCACCGTCCACGATGCCGATCTGATGGCCGAGGTTTTGAGATGTCGTGGCGCAATGTGCGGAGAGAGGAGGGGTGGCGGTTGGTTCTTAAAGATTTGTGTCTTATAGGAAGAAAACTCTTCTAACCCTCCTTCAAGTTCTTGACAAGCTATATGTAAAGTACTAAACTATTAGAATAAAGAGAAAAGTCTATTTTCCACCCTCCAACTATTATAAAAATCTGATTTTCAATCCACAACTACAAAACCGGACACTAAACACCCTCCAACTATCCAAACCGTGCAAAATTGGCCCTTGGGTGGTTTTGTATTTTCCAAAGAACTAAAAAATAATTTTGTATTAAAGAATTCATAACTAATTTATTTTGAACTACAAAAATTAGAATCTAGTGCAAATGTTTTTCTAAAAATGTGACCTACATGTTGGTGCACCATTAGATTATTTGCATATTATTCTAATTATTTTTTAAAAAACAATAAGACACTAATAATATAAATATATAATACCCTAATAACAATAAATGGTGTGCCAATAGGTTGGTTACATTTTAAGATAACTTTTGACACTGATTTCATATTTTTTGGGTCCTAAATGAATTAGTTGTGGTTTTTTAAAGGTTAAATAATATTTGTGCTATTTTTAGAAAATCCAAGACCACCCTCGAAACCACCCAAAGGGTCAATTTTGCATGTTTTGGATAGTTGGAGGACCTTTGGTATCCGGTTTTGTAGTTTGAGATGGATAATCGGACTTTTGTAACAGTTGAAGGGTGAAAAATAGTCTTTTTCCTAGAATAATTGCGGCTTAACTTACCTGAACCAGAATGGACTCCTTTCCCATAGTATTTGATCATGTAGGATAATCACATGTTCTCTTTCTATTTTCAACCCAAAGGAAATTAAGAAGCAGATAAGATTTTCTCTTATTAATTATCCCCTAAACCTAATTGTATTGTCAACCAACGTACGTGAAACGTCTAGCAAATACCAGTTTTCTAACTAAATTTTATACAATAAATACTTTTCTAACTAGAGTAGTGTACAGCAGCCCCAAAGATGTATGGTAAGATCAAAATTTTATACAAAATGAATTACTTTGCCCAATATATTACAAGTTACTATTTTCTATCATTAGACATGCTGGTCGCTGTTTTCAGATATAACTGAGAACACAACTAAAAAACAGAAACAGGGAATGAATTGCTTAGCTTGCACAATGAAGGACGAATCATATCAGACAGCATATTAGTGAGCTACCATCATCAGAAACCATAAACACATTATCTACCTTTGTCAAGTCTTTTCGAAAACAATAGGACCATCCAATCCCACCTAGTATGCATCAACTAATTAGACTAGGAACTGTTAAGCAATGTGTAATTAATGTGTTCGGCATCCTAATTAAACCATGCGGACCTTGGCTCATTTCTCCAATATCTCAGCAATGACAGCAGGACATGCTCTTTTGAGATGACCATACCCTGGCCTGGCAACCACTTCGTCAATTCTATTCGAAGAATTGATAAATCGAATGCAAGCATCTTTGAGCTGACTGCAGTGAAGCTGGTCAGCTAGGACCAAAGTGTCTGCTACACTCTCAATGTCAAGTCTCTTTCCAAGGATGCTCTTGCACATGACCTTCATCTTTCGACACCATACCTATCTGCAGCCACAAGTCGATGCTTCACCACTTCAGTTTCATCTCCAGCGCAGAGCAGGAGCAGCTCTGTGCTGCTGTGGTCTCCCTAGCAATAGAGGCAGAGAGCTTCGCACTCTGGAGTGCCCTGGCCGCTACCTCGTTCCCGGCCCATAGGCTGATAGGCAGATGGAGCAACCTCGCACCTCTCGAAACAGCTGCACGAAGACCGTCGCCAGCAGCAAAGTTGGGTAGCGCGTGACGGGCAGGAGGCAGATATTGATCAGGGATGCTGAATGAGGTGAGCCAGTTGAGTTTTTTTTTTTTTACCAAACATATTTGTATTAAACTGAATGTTGCCGTACAAAGACTAAGAACCCATATACGTACATTCGGGCTGGATACAGGGGACAGCTGTTTCACCAGACAAATTATTTATAGGCCCCTAAGAATGAAAAAAATATATTTAGGTCCTTGGAGCCTTCACACGCCGAAATCCACTGTTCGTTGGTCACCACCAACAGACACCAGAAGCCATCTCCTGCAACCTATGATCCCAATCGTAATTAGGCTTCGAAACAGCAGCAGGCGCTGCAATGGGTCTGCTCCACTCTTCGGACCTCAACAAGACCCCAAACTGCTTCTTCATCCATCAAAGAAAAGCTGAACAGACTCATCTCCCCATGAGGAAGACAAGTCCTTGGCCAACACCTCATGTAATGAAGCTCCACGTCAGGAGCACCACCTCCACGTACTCACCGGTGACGCCGGAGAGAAACACCACTAGGACGAGGAAGAGCTTGAGAGGACTTATTCCTTCTCAGCAACGCCCCTCCGTCGATCGGCACCATAAAATTGAAACCTAGATCTACTATTACTAATATTCTACTGTCTACGCCAACCAGCAAAGGGTCGGCGGTCTCCGCCACCTCTTGACGACCCTAAGGCCATCAGGAGGCAGAGAAGACCATCGTCTCCGCCGGCGGCGTCCTCGAGTTCCTTTCTTGCATCCTCCCTCAACTGATAACACAACCAAAAACAGAAACAGGAAATGAATTGCTTAGCTTGCACAATGAAGGATAAATCATATCAAAGAGCAAATTAGTGAGCTACCATCATCTGGAACCATACACACATTACCTACCTTTGTCAAGTCTTTCCGAAAACAATAAGACCATCCAACTCCCACCTAATACGCATCAACTAGTTAAACTAGAAACTGTTAAGCAATGTGCAATTAATGTGTTCGGCAGCATAATTAAACCATGCGGATCTTGGCTGATTTCTCCAATATCTCAGCGATGATAAGAGGACATGCTCTTTTGAGGTGACCATACCCTGTGCTAGCAACCACATCACCAATTCTATACGAAGAGTTGATAAACCGAATGCAAGCATCTTTGAGCTGACTGCAGTGGAGCTGGTCAGCTAGGGCTAAAGTGTCTGCCACACTCTCAATATCAAGTCTCTTTCCAAGCATGCTCTCGCACATGACCTTCATCCTTTCGACACCATACCTATCTGCAGCCACAAGTAGATGCTTCACCACTTCAGTTTCATCTCCATCGTCAAGGTCCTCCATTGAAGGCAATGAATCCTTGTAGATGAAGTGAAGCAAAGACCTGAAAACAGAAGGCTCCATGTCTTCAATTACTATGGTGGTCTTCCTTTTGTTACTCATGGGTCCATAGAGCTGTGCCTTGAAAACCGGCGACTGCAGCACGACCACAACCTTGTGGGCATGGATAACCTCACCTTTGGCCTTCAATTTGACATCAGCACCCTCCCCAGATTCCAGCAAATTTCTAAGATTATCCAACAAGACTGAGGGTGGAACTTGGATGTTGTCACAGATTATCTCAGATTTGGACTGTGGAATGTGAAACAAACAATGTAACGTGATCAGGATGCTACTGGATTCAGGTTGTTGGAACTCTACAACTAATTCTAGATATACATGATGTTTACAACAACATTCTTATCTTATCTAACAACCAACTCCCTGAATCCAGTAGCATCCTGATCACGTTACATTGTTTGTTTCACAGCCCCCCTCAATCACAACTTCCCAAGTTGAGATTGTGCTTGAAATTCTCAAGTTGCCGAACTGTTAAAGCCTTCGTGAAGCTGTCCGCCACTTGATCACCAGTTGGAACAAAATCCACCTTCAATAGATTCCTGGAAACTCTTTCACGCACAAAATGATAGTCCACTTCAATATGTTTAGTTCGTGCATGAAAGACCGGATTAAAACAAAGATACTTTGCGCCCATATTATCAACCCATAATTTTGCAAACGGAGGACTGGAAACCTTGAATTCACGCAACAGCGTCTGTACCCACATAATCTCAGCTGTAGCATTAGCTATCGCTTTGTATTCCGACTCAGTGCTAGACCGTGATACCGCGGCTTGTTTTTGTGCACTCCAAGACACTAGATTATCACCCAAAAATACAGCAAAGCCTCCTGTTGATCTCCTGTCATCCAGAGAGCCTGCCCAACCTGCATCTGAATATGCACTTACCTATGTTGACCTTGACTTGCAAATCTTTAGCCCTAATTGAGTATACTGTTTAACATATCTCAGAATTCTTTTCACAGCTGGCCAATGGACAGTAGTCAGAGTATGAAGGAACTGGCAAACTTTGTTAACATAGAAAGCAATGTCAGGTCTGGTAAGTGTTAAATATTGTAATCCACCAACTATACTTCTGTAACAAGTAGCATCAGATGGTCCTAAAAGAGTCCCTTCATATAAAGATAATTTTTCACTTGTAGATAAAGGTGTGCTCACTGGTTTGCAATCCATCATTCCTACTCGTTTTAACAAATCACGAGCATATTTATCCTAAGTCAGAACGATACCTTCTTGAGTTTGATTGACCTCAGTTCCATGAAGTAGTGTAGATTCCCTAGATCCTTGAGTGCAAAATCTTGTTGCAAGTCCTTCAACAAAGCCTCAACTGCTTCCTGACTCGAACTTGTTACAATTATATCATCAACATAGATAAGAATAAACATGGTGATACTACCCATGTTATAAAAGAATAACGAAGTGTCACCCTTGGACCCTGTGAATCCAAGATCAAAAAGTTTCTTACTTAACCATGCAAACCAAGCCCTAGGTGCTTGTTTCAACCCATATAGTGCCTTATCAAGCTTGCATACATAATTAGGATGCATTTTATCCTCAAAACCAGGAGGTTGCTTCATATATACTTCTTCTTCAAGAACTCCATGTAAAAATGCATTCTGAACATCTAGTTGCCTTAAACACCAACCTCTAGACACAGCAATAGAGAGCACAATCCTAATTGTAGCCGCTTTTACCACGGAACTAAAGGTATCTTCATAATCAATGCCATACCTTTGTTTGAAGCCTTTTGCCACTAATCGTGCCTTGTATCTATCCAGACTGCCATCTTGTTTTATTTTGATTTTGTAAACCCATTTGCAATCAATGACATTAACACCTTTAGTAGGAGGAACCAAGTGCCATGTCTGGTTGTTTTGCAAGGCCTGGAACTCAAGATCCATAGCATGCTTCCATTCTTTATTAGCAAGAGCATCTGCTAAATCATGAGGCTCACCAGAAGTGGTAAGAAAACCATAGCGAACAGTCCCATCAGTATAATGTTTTACCTTGCGAATGCCACTTTGTAACCTTGTCTTCGGACGAGTGATCTGCTCGGCAGCAGATGCATCTGGATCCCCCCTAGCCGTAGAAGATCCGAGTCCAGAGGCAATCCCCGCAGCAGACGCGGTCGGAGGGCCAGCAGGCGCGGTCGGGTGGTCGGGCGACGTGGCACCAGCCGGGTGGTGGAGAGGGGAATCAGCGGCTGCCTGCTGCGCGGGATCGGGTGAAGATACGCCGGAATCTCCGAACGGATCGGCAGGAGGATCAGGCGCAGGCGGATCATCCTCGGGACCTGTGTCTGCCGATATTGCGCCCAATTCTCCTCCATTCTCCGTTGTTTCTTCATGAATTTGTTCCTGGTTTTCACCATGGACTTCAACAGAGGGGTTAACGATGGTATTAGAAGCATCAGTCAGATGATCAAGCAATCGTAAAACCCCTGGATCAACAAGAGAGGAAGGAAGAAGGGAGACATCCTTTTTAAGACGCTGGCCAGCATTGGAATGAAGTGTAGCAAACGGAAAAATATTCTCATCAAATGTCACATCTCGTGAGATGTATACACGACCAGTGGATGGGTCAAGGCACTTGAAACCTTTATGAAGTGTACTATACCCTAGGAAAGTACATTGCTTAGATCTAAACTGAAGTTTACGAGAATTATAGGGTCTCAAATTTGGCCAGCAACCGCACCCAAAAATTCGTAAGGAGTTGTAGTCTGGCTTTTGATCAAAGAGAATTTCTAGAGGTGTGACATAGTCAAGAAGTTTACTAGGGGTGCACTTGATTAAGAACACAGCAGATGAGAATGCTTCATCCCAAAATTTTAGTGGCATTGACGCATGAGCAAGAAGAGACAGTCCTACTTCAACAATATGGCGATGTTTGCGCTCGACAACTCCATTCTGTTGGTGCGTATGTGGGCAGGATACATGATGTGTTATACCAATATTGGTGAAGAATGAGTTGAGGCGCTCATATTTGCCGCCCCAATCGGTTTGCATGGTTATTATCTTTCGATCAAAAAGTCGTTCAACAAGTTTATGAAATTTATGGAATTTTTGGAAAACTTCAGATTTAAACTTGAGAAAGTAAATCCATGTAAATTTGCTATAATCATCGACAAAGCTAACATAATAGTTCTTGCCATTAATAGAATCAAGGGCAGGACCCCACACATCGGAATGCACCAATTCTAAGGGAAAATGAGACACACTCTTTGACCTAGAGTATGGCAACTGATGACTCTTTGCCTTTTGACAGGCATCACACACTGACTGTTTATTCGATTCGACTAAACAAGGAAGATTAAATTTGCTGATAACTTTCTCCACAACGGGAGAGGACGGATGCCGTAGCCGACTGTGCCCCTCTGGAATGAACGCTTGATGGCTCCAAAGGCTTGTTTGGGTGGTGCAGCAGGGAAGTGGTACAATCCTCCTTGACACGGTCCTCTAAGAAGAGTTCTCCGGGTGGCCTGATCCTTTATAGCAAAGAAATTTGAATGAAATTCTAGAAAGGCTGAGTTATCAGATGCAAGTCAATGAACAGAAACAAGGTTTTTATTTGCATGGGGAACATATTAAACATTCTTAAGATGTAGATCACGAGCAAGGGTTTTAACAATTGAATGACCAATATGACTGATATTCATACCTGCCCCACTCGCGATGTGGACTTGATCCTGGCCCTTGTACTTGTCACGCACGGAGAGCTTCTCCAACTCCCCAGTAACGTGATCTGTGGCACCAGTGTCCGTATACCAGTTCGTGTCCACCCCATAGGAAGTGATGGCTGAGCTGGCATACTTTTTGTTTGGCACAAAGTCTTCCTCAAACCTGTACCAACAATTTATTACCTCATGGCCTTCCTTCTTGCACAGCTGGCAGATGGGTTTGTTGGTGGAGCCGCCGCTGCTGTTGTCCTCCAAAGTGTTGATGTGGTTGATTGCCGCGTCCACGTCCACGGCCTCCTCCACGACCGCGTCCTGCTCCACCGCATCCTCGCTGACCACGATTGGCTAGATTGGCCGAGTGCTGAGGTTCGCTGCCGCCGTGAAGGAGTTCCGTGCGCTGCTCAAAACTGAGCAGTTGTGCATAGACTTCTCCGACAGTGATGGCATCTGTCCTCGAGACGAGGGCAGACACAATCGGGTTGTAGTCGTAGTCGAGGCCGGTGAGGATGTAGGAGATCAGTTCTTCATCATCAAGTGGCTTGCCAGCGATCATCATCTCATCTGCAAGAGAACGCATCTTACCAACGTACTCGGCGATGGACATGTCACCCTTCTTTGTGGTGGTGAGAGCGATCCTGATGTTCACAGATCATGCCCTCGACATGGAGGCGAACATCCCTCGGATGATCCCCCATGCGCCAGCAGCCGTGGCACTTGTGGCCACTTGGGACAGGATGTCCTTGGGGACGGAGCTGAATAGGAACGCAAGGACCTGTTGGTCAGAAGCGATCCATTCAGCGTACTCGGGATTGGGGAGCTCGACCACCTTGTCTGCCTGCTTCTCCTGGATGATAGCATCTGGTGGTGGAGTTGCCCCCGTGAGGTGCCCTTCAAGGCGAGCACCCCGCACTATAGCAAGAACTTGTGCCTTCCAAAGGGCATGGCTCGTCTTGTTGAGCTTATCGGTGATCACGTTGCCAAGAAGAGGATTGACAATGGCTGGCTTGGAGGAGGTTGCCATTGGTAAAGTGGAATGGATCTAATCTAGTAAAGGTTTGTAGATCTGATTACCATGTGAAAATATCAGAGGAGCTTTGGAAGCTTGGAGTAATCGTCGTTGCCCTTCTGGGTCAACGCCTGTGTGTCTATATAGGCAGCAAAAGCCGCTGTCGTGGCTTGTACAAGAAGTAGATGACCACCGGATTCAGGTTGTTGGAACTCTACAACTAATTCTAGATATACATGATGTTTACAACAACCTTCTTATCTTATCTAACAACCAACTCCCTGAATCCAGTAGCATCCTGACCACGTTACATTGTTTGTTTCACATGGAATCCCCATATAAACAATCACATCGCACTCGACCACAAGGCAGTCGTCCTGCACATACGTCGCTTCAATCTCGCTCTTCTTCTTGAACTGTGGAAAGCCCAAGCTGGGTATTTCACTGCAGAACACAGCAGCGACGTGGACCACTGACGATGACACACCGGTGGTCGGGTCGAGAAGCCTGAAGTCGAAGGAGGCAGTCACCTCGGTGGTGGCTTCGCTCATGAGCTTGAGGAAGACGGAGACATACCCTTCGTTCTCTCCGCCACTGCCACACCTGCTAGGGTAGAACATGATGCACCAGTCATGGCCGCCGACGGTGAAGGTGGCGGACTGGGTGAACACGCCGGCATCGAGGAACTCGTGAAGGCTGTACTGGGAGATCTCGAACACGTGTGTGCATTCCTCCGTCTCGTGCTTGGACCTCGACATGGTCCTCCTCGTTGGTCTCCGGGATGAGTCGGATGATGCCATGGCCGGTGGAAGTGGTTGGAGATGGAATTTTCTCTTCTTTTCCGTTGAACAGAGGCTGTAGCTGAAGCGGTAGTGTGGACTGTGCAGGCGGCGGCGAGAAAGATTGGGGTCTGTTTCTTTTTGTGATTTCGTCAACACAAGATGACGAGGAAAGGGGTGGTACCGCCCTTACCAGGTTACCGATAGGTCCCAGAAGAGCAGTCGGAGTTGGAGGTCAAGTCAAAGTCAATTTCGTTACCGAGGAATAAGAAAATATATAAAGGGATTATTGTTGGAAGATTAGTAGTAACATAACATAACCATACTACAAGAACCGATACGCCTATGGCGTCAATTATAGCACACTTCATCCTAAAAACTTATAATGCACTCCCTTCGTTCCGAATTACAACTATATAGCTACGTATATCAAAATGATCTATTTATAACAGAGAGTATCAGTTTTATCTCATGTCAAACTTTAAGGTAAAAAGTGAACTCAGCTATTGCTTATGGTGGAACCTACCTACCTAGGTTCGAGCCCTCGATTCGGCAAGAGTGCTTGCATATTTTCCTATATTTATTTTAGAATTTAATCGTCATTATTATTTCAGTGGTAGGCGACGTATCCATATGTGTGTTGTAAGCATCTTCGATTGTGTAATTTTTTTAAAAAAACACTTAAGGTAAAAAGACGTCATTTAATAAAATTTACTATGAGATAGTCCCTTCATCCCGAAAAACATCATTCTATTATTCAAATTTTGTTTTAAAAAGCAAGACATCTGTGTATATACGTTCAAGGACCAATTAGTGGTAAATATAGCTAATAAATAGAGGTATACAGTTTCAGTTTCACAAAGGATTTTTTTTATGACATGGAGGGGAGAGAGATGAGAATTACAGGGATGCAAGGCAAAGCACATCATAGGGATCCTGAAAATTTTCCTCAGTAATAACCAAAGAAAAGAAGAATTAAAATGCTGCACAACTCTGCACTTCTCAAAGGCACAAATATGCCGCCTCCGTAAAAAGGTAATCTCAAAGTCATTGATCAAAGCACCGCCTTGTACTTTCATCCATCACCAAAGAGAAATAGTAGTATTCAGACATGCCACCAAGGTCCTAGACTCCCCAGTGGCCTAGTTCTTGAAGGCGTTCTACCAAAGTCAATCTCACAAACTCCAGGCAGTTAAAAACGTCAAGCTACTGTGCCTAGTGCTTAAAGGACGAATAGCACCACACACGCACATAAGCAGTTCAGCTGTCCTACACTCAAAAATATCTCAAACACCCGCTTTACCGACTCATGCACCACCACACGTGAAAGTAAATGCAGATGTCATGCAGCATACCAAGTCCATGCTTTCTGAATGCTCGCAGTTTCAGTGCAATCGTAGATGCAGAATCAAGCACTGACTCTAACTTCAACCTTAGGCAGTGTATATATATAGCCAAAGTATTATACTGGCAGCACCTTCTGGAATACATTCATCTCCTACAGAACCATGTCTCCACCCAATTCTTGGTTTTTTGTGTTGCAGATCTAAGAAGCTCCTCAAGCACAAAAATAGAGAGCAGCACGCGAATACACAATTGACATTGTTATTCTCGTCACTACATTTATGATTACTTCATCAACTTTCTTAACAGTAGTACAGGTGCCCAAGATATTTCTGTTTTTCCTTAAATGAGGTAAGACATTTGTACATACGTCAGTCATAGAAGAATGCACTAACCTGGGCAAGAGAAAGCCATGACAGTATGAACCTGAGCATTGATGGCCTCAATCTCATACACCGTTGCATATTCCTCAAACTCAAACTAGCTACTGAGCTGGATCAGGATTTGTCACTGCTTTAGAAGAAATTTTGAAGAACGAGACTCTGCCTCAAAATTTACTAAGAACCTTCTATTTGCCTCAAGTCCTGCCTAAATGTCTCCCATCATCTTCCAGTATTGTTTAATTGTGATCTTTCACCTCTTGCAATATCGAATATGAGGAACATTATAGGTCACAGGACTTGTAGGCCACAGAACAGGACCAAAGAGAACTTGGTTTGAAACCATGGAAAAAAAAAACCACAAATGTGATGCAACTTATCAGGTTGAGAACAAGACAAGCTACCAGTCGAGTAAACCCCTGAAAACCTTTCCACCCTACTGCCCCAGCAGCCTAACAATGAGGTTATTTCTGCTTAACATACAAAAATCTGGGGATGATAACCTGCTTCCTGGACATCCAATCTATACAGAAGCCACAAAAGTCACATTTCTGGTGTTCTAAACTGTCTACTTCATTACCTTAGAATGTTGTTGCACAATGCAAGCAAGAAATAACTTTGATGGCTGTTGAACACAACCATGTAACAATTTGATTTCAGCATAACTTCCTCTCTGGCTCTATCTAAAACATCGAAGCATGGCCTTTCGATGGCCAATAATCAAAATATAACTTGATAACCTTACCTAACAAAATAGTAGTAAAAATACAGAGAGCGCTACTAGACTAGACGACAGGTTTTCATCCCTACTATGTTGCTTGGGAATTTAGAGTCAGTATGCTTCTCTTGCCGCCTTGCCTTCGCTCGCTCGAGCAAGGGAAAACCTTGAAAACGCAAGTAACAAGGCAGCCAGCAGGAATATCCAAACACCAGAAACAGAGGAGAACTAACAGTGATTCATCATAAATTCAGAACAAAAAATAATCATATTTGCTAATTGCTTGTCTTGAAAAATGCACACAGAAGGAAAGTTGGAAGTTCAAGGTTAAAGGGAAATTAACATTGATTCATTAGAAATTCATAATAAAATAAATCAGCTTCCTGCTAATCTTATCTACCTTGGAGTAGCTCTATCAAAGCCTCACAGGGGTCTTCAAGCATGGCATCATCTGTACAAGTTCAGATATTGTACAACAGCTTAGAAAACAAACTTGCTACCTATAGACAGAAACATAGATGTCAGATCATTATTTAAACACTGATAATCAATAAAAAAACTATTGTCAGATCTTTAACCGATTGCATCCTGGGAATAAGCCAAATTGCTCCTTGATATAAGATATCCAATCATGTCACAGCACAGATTTTTAAGCAAGCAACCCAATTCTGCCATCTTAATCTCTCACCATTTGTACCATACTTATGGGTCTACAGTCATGAGACACAGACAGCAATGAACTATTGTATGCACAGCTCCACATGTATAAACACCGATATCATATGATTTTCAAGTGGGAAACTAAAATTCAAGATTCTTATATCCAACCATTTATTTGACGAACACCCCCATGCTTTTTCCTACTCAAATAATTGGGCAATTCTGAATATGTGACCCATTTATTAGTGGCATGTCACAGAATATTCCTCAAAGAATAAACATGTTCAGATCAGCTTTGCCCACTGAGCCCTGAAGGTAGATTTTGGACAAGACAGGAATAACTGATACACTAATGTTCGTAATTGTTCCTTATCTCCAAATGCAGAATTCTAGAAGGTGTAGCATATTGACTAAGAGAAATGGAAAAAGTTCATGCATTAGTTAAATTGCCTGTGAAACCTGTATGCTTTGGAAGCTCGAATCTTTCCCAAAAGTAAATCATTAGGATTCACAGTTTTTATACTGTCAAAAGAAACATTTGCTAGAACAGGAAATTATAAACTTAACAGGATGGTAACATCAAAATTTTATACAAATTGAAATACTTTGCCCAATATATTGCAAGATGCTATTTTCTATCCGTAGACCTGGTGATCACTGTTTTCAGAAATCACTGAGAACACAATCAAAAACAGAAACAGGAAATTAATTGCTTAGCTTGGACAATGAAGGACGAATCATATTAGTGAGCTGCCATCATCAGAAACCACACACACATTTTTGCGAAATCTACCATTGTCAAAAGTCTTTCCGAAAACAATGGGACAATCGAACTCCCACCTACTATGCATCAACTAATTAAACTAGAAACTGTTAAGCAATGTGTTCAGCGTCCTAAACCATGCGGATCTTGGCTGATTTCTCCCATATCTCAGCAATGACAGCAGGACATGCTCTTTTGAGATGACCATACCCTGGGCTAGCAACCAGTTCTATTCGAAGAGTTGATAAATTGAATGCAAGCATCTTTGAGCTGACTGCAGTGAAGCTGGTCAGCTAGGACTAAAGTGTCTGCCACACCCTCAATATCAACTCTCTTTCCAAGGATGCTCTCGCAAATGACCTTCATCCTTTCGACACCATACCTATCTGCAGCCTCAAGTAGATGCTTCACCACTTCAATTTCATCTCCATCGTCAAGGTCCTCCACTGAAGGCAATGAATCCTTGTAGATGAAGTGAAGCAAAGACTTGAAAACAGAAGGCTCCATGTCTTCAATTGCTATGATGGTCTTCTTTTTGTTACTCATGGGTCCATAGAGCTGTGCCTTGAAGACCGGTGACTGCGCCGCGACCACAACCTTGTGGGCAGAAATAACCTCACCTTTGACCTTGAATTTGACATCAGCACCCTCCCCAGATTCCAGCAAATTTCCAAGATGAAGACTGAGGGTGGAACTTGGATGCTGTCACCAATTATCTCAGGTTTGGAGTGTGGAATCCCCATTTTAACAACGACATCGCACTCGACGACAAGGCAGTCATCCTGCACGTATGATACTTTCAGTTCGCTCATCTTCTTGAACTGTCGAAAGCCCCAGACGGAGTGTGCAGTGCAGAACACATGACCGCCGTAGTGCACTGACGACGACACACCGGTGGTCGGGTCGAGAAGCCTGAAGTCGAAGGAGGCACTCACGTCGGTGGCTTCGCTCATGAGCTTGAGGAAGATGGAGACATAGCCTTCTTTCTCCTCGCTGCCGGATCCGCTAGGATAGAATAAGATGCACCAGTCATGGCCGCCGACGGTGAAGTCAGCGGACTGGATGGACAAGCCGGTCTTGAAGCCCTCGAGAAGGCTGTACTGGGAGATCTCGAACACGTGCGTGCAATCCTCTGTCTCCTGCTTGGACCTGGACATAGTCCTCCTTGTTGGCCTCCGGGATGACGCCATTATTGCCAGTGGCAGCGGTGGTATTGGAGATGGGTACTTTTCTGTTCTTTTCCGGTGAAGAAGGGAGACTCGTGGAGAGGACTTGGCGGCGGAGGAGAGGCTGCGGCAGCCGAAATGGTAGTGTGGAGGCGGCGGCAGCGGCGGCCGGTTGGGTAGCGTAGCGGGGCGAGAAAGATTGGGGATTTTTTCTTCTCCGTGATTTCACCACACAAGAAGACGAGGAGAGGGGAGGCGAAGACTACAACACTGACCAGTGGGTCCCAGAAAAGCAGTCGGACTGGGGTCAAGCCAAAGTAAATATCGCTGTGAAAAGAATAGGAAAATAAACGGATTATTGTCGGAAGACACGTGATCATACCCATAATACAACAACTCATGCGCCTAGGGCGTCGATTATTACTCACTTTGTTTCAATTTTGACTATATATCCAAATAGATCAAAATGATCTACAATTTAGAACGATCTTTGATCAAACTCAAGTAAAAAAAAATTATTTACTAAAATTCAGCATTCTTCACAACCGGTGACGTTTACCATGCTCTGCGTCCTAGGGAGGCTAACCCGGACGCCATGCGCATTTGGAACTCCAGACCATGGTTAAAAAAACCGCGGGAACCGGCCCGAAAACCGCGGGATCCGGTCGTACCGCCCCGGACCGGTACCGGTTCGGGGCGGTATGAAACCGCCCAAATTCAAAAATTTCAAATTTGAATTTAAAAATTCGAAAAATCGGATAAAAATTCTTAAAAATACTTCATGGTGTGATGGATCTATTGGTGTCAAAATTTCTCAAATATTTGGTCATTTGCTATTTCTTTCGCTAAATACAAGTTAAATAAAAAAAGAAAAAGAAAAAAACAAGTCGGCCCAACTCGGCCCAACTCGGCCCAAATCGCGTAAACCCTAATAACCCCCCCCTCGCCCCCCTCACCCCCCAGACACCCCGTCGCTCCCCCCCCCCCCCCGCGCAGCTGAGCCTTCTCTCGGGCGAAAAAACGCCCCACGCCGCGAAACCGCCGCGCCCGACCGGATCCCGCGCCGGGAGGAGCGGTTACCGCTCGGATTGAGCGGTATACCGGTCCGGTTTGCGGCGCGACGGTTACCGGCTCGACACGCCGGCATACCGCTCCGGTTTGAGCGGTTTTCGCTCGGTTTCGGCGGTTACCGCCCTACCGCGGGTGAGGTATGGATTTGATGATTTTTTCAATGATTTAGGCTATTGTGATCTATGAAATTATGAAATGGATGTGGTGATGGAGATATTTAGGTATATTTTGATTGCATCCAAGTGATTTTAGAATGTATGAAGTGGATCTAGTGATTTGTAGCCATGTATGTACATTTAGATGTAGGGTATTGTGATTTTGGAAATAAGGAAATGGATGTAGGATTTAAGCATTGTGATATAGCTATGTGTTGTCAAGTTGATATTGATATGTTTATGTTTGTTCTATGTTTGTAGATACGCAATGTCTGGCAGAGAGAAAGATGTTGTATGGGAACACGGTGAACGTCTTCACCCCGGTTGGAGATGCAACTATTGTCATAAGTCCAAGGGAGGCGGTGGTGCCACTAGATTGAAACAACATTTGGCAGGGCGCGGGACGGAGGTCGTCCATTGTGATAGGGTTTCAAAGGAGGTGCGTGAGTACTTTCAGCGTGACCTTGAAAGGACAAAGAGGCTAACTGCTCAACGTGCTCAAGAGAGGTTGAGAAAGGAGAAGGCTGCAGCGGAAGGTAACTATCCTGGTGGAGATGAAGCGTATGATGAGGAGGCTGAGCTGCAGCGTGCCCTGGACCAATCAAGAGCGGAAGAGGAGTTCCGTCGCGGGGTGCAAGAGAGAGGAGGTGCATACGAGCATGGAGCGGGTAGTAGTACGAGGGGAGAGGGCCAGTTGCAGAGGATGCTTCGAAGGGCAACTTCAGCGAGGCAGACTCCTGGGGTGACGGACTACAACTTAGGTTCGTCGCGTGGATCCACGCAGCCAAGGATTGACACAGGCTCATGGACGCAGAAGGGCAAGAATGCAAAGGAAGCTATTGGGAGAGCTTGGTCAAAGTTTTTCCATACTGCGGGAGTTCCTGGAAGACAAGCTGACAGTCCATACTTTGTCAGTGCGGTCAGAGAGACACAGAAGTGGGGTATGTTTTCTTTGCAGCCAAAATAGTAGCCACGTAACTACATGTTTAGATCTAATCTCCTGACTGCCATATGTTTTGCAGGTGAAGGTATCGTGTCACCCACTGGACGGGATATTGATGGCAAGTACCTGGATCAAAACGAGCGAGACTTGCAGGTTCAATACGCCAAGTTTCAGGCAGAGTGGCCTATGTTCGGCGTCACGTTGATGTGTGATTCGTGGACTGGGCCGACAAAGATGAGTGTTATTAACTTTTTGATATATTGCAATGGGGTCATGTGGTTCCACAAGTCTGTTGATGCGACTGGAAGATCTCAAGATTCTGCGTATTTGCGGAAGGTAACCCCGTACCTAGTTCATTTCGATCCGAATATAATTTGGATGTTGCTAAACAATATGTGTATTTGCAGGAAATTATGAAGGTGGTGGACGAAATTGGACCAGAGCATGTCGTTCATGTGATCACGGACAACGGCTCCAACTACAAGAAAGCCTGCAAGGGGATTCGAGAAACATACGAACACATTAGTTGGACACCTTGTCTAGCACACACTGTCAACTTGATGTTAAAGGATATCGGTGAAAGGTACGAACATCAAGATTTGATTGATCAATGCAAGAAAATATCAACGTGGCTACACAATCATGGTCAGTTGAATGCAATGATGAGGCAGGCGATTGGTGGTGAGTTGGTGAAGTGGTGTGCAACTCGCTTTGGGACCAACTACATGTTCCTAGACAGCATTTATCGGAAACGTGAACGTTTCATGCAGTGGATGGCATCTCCTGAATTTTTGCAGAGCAAATGGGCCAATTCAAATATGGGTAGATTTACTCATACAAGATTTTCAAGTCTAGAGTGGTGGGAGGGAATGAAATTTATCATTGACTCAGTCCAACCAATATACAGCTTACTTCGCTTTGCTGATCAGGACAAGCGGCCGAACATGTGCGAGGTATGTCACAACGTACAGAGCGTGAGAAATGAAATGCAATCTTTCTTTGGCCGCAATGTTTCCATGTACGAAGAGTATATACGAATTTACAACGCAAGGTTGAAGGACATCTTCTATGACACCTATGTGGTTCCAGGTAAGACGGATTCTGCTGATTGTGAACAAAAGTTTATACTTTCACGTTCCATACACCTTATGCTCATTCGTTGTACTTTCTATTTTGCAGCTTCTGTCCTCAATCCGAGGTATGCCTATTCGTGGACACCAAGTACAGAAATGTGGAGCACACTGAAGGATGCTTTTCAGCGCATGACCGATATCTCGAGCGCCGTCCAGGCATTACAAGAGGCTGAGCTGTTTCGACAGAAACGTGGTGACTTTGGCACATAGTTGGCACAACAAATGGCGCATGACCCAAAGACAACTGCAGCTTCATGGTGGATGATGAACGGGAACAAAACTCCCAGGCTGCAGGCCCTTGCTTTGCGGCTTGTTGGTCAATGTTGTTCGTCAAGTGGATGTGAGCGGAACTGGAGTACTTTTGCCTTGCTGCATACAAAGGTTCGCAATCGGTTGTCACACAAAAAATTGAACAAGCTTGTCTATGTGAACTACAACCTGCGCCTGCGACTTGCGGATGTTGCCGATCCTCCACGGGATCAAGAAGATTTCATTGACCAGCTAGCCCATCTTTCATTCTATGAGCCTAAAAGTGCAGTGCGGGATTGGATGGAATATGGAAGGTCAAACAAAGCTCCTGTTCTAGACGAGGACGACGATGAAGGTGACACGCCGCTTCCATCTAATATTGTCGCTGATAAAATAAATCCGGCGGACCTCCGTACTTCTACAGGGGAAGATTGCATTAGTGATTGGGCACGGCGACATGTGGGTGACACTCATGTAGGGAAGCGTAAGTACCACGTCGCGCCTAGCAAGGTTGTCCCGAAGCGCCAACGAGGCCAGGCAACGGGAAAAGGGAAACAGAAAGAAATAGAAGTCCTGAGCGGTGAAGACACTGATGATGGTGAGGGTGATAAAAGCCCAGAGTATCAGGAGTCTCAGGACAGCAGCTCTGGCGATGATGGTGATGATAGTGATGATGGCGATGACGGCGATGATGGTGATGATGGGGATGGTAGCAGTGATGGTGATGATGGAAATGGTGGTGGCGGCAGTGGCGGTGCTACTGGCGGTGGCGGGGGCCGAGGCGTGTCACCTTCAAACCCACCTGCTGGTCTCCATTTTACAGGTACCAAGTGTACGTATATATGAACATGTTTTTATTATTTTGACTTATGAGTATTAATTATACTATGTGGTTCATTGCAGGGGAGACTGAGTTCACACATGCAACCCAGGACATTGACCATGGAGCACCGATGTCGCAGAGGAGAACGGTTGGACCGACGGATTACGACTCTCCACAGTTCTCTTCTAGCTCCTCCTACAGGGATTCCTCACAGTCTAGTTACCACTATCCTATACCGGAGTTGAGCATGCAGCCACCGATGAGATGGGTGTACGAATGGCAAGATCCCCATTGGTACAATATGTTACTTCAGGAGTGGCAGACGACATCGGCCTGGACGGGCCAAACTTGGCAAGACTTCAAAGCTGAGTTGCTGGTAAGGCAGGGTTTGAATGTGATGTCCACCGCGGAGTATGAAATGGCCTCGCGATGCTACCGTTGAACAATTTTTTGTGCGAGACTATTCGTATTAACAATTATTTGTACCAGAGGACTACTGAACTATTTGCATGGACATTTGTACTATGTTTGTATGTACAATTATATGTATGGATGTTTGTCTATATTTTTAGTTATTTTTTTCCTTAATTTACGCATATTTCATGGCAATTTTTGGTTCTCCATCGAACCGTTCCAAACCGGCCGGTATACCGGTCAAACCGGGCGGTTACCGCCCCAAACCGACCGGTTTGGACTGCCGCCAAAACCGGATGAAACCGGTCGGTATACCGGTAAAACCGGTCGGATACCGGTCAATTCGATCGGTTTACCGAAAGAAACCGGTTGCACGGGGGATTTGAATTCAAAATTTGAATTCAACCGGTTTCTACCGGATCCCGGTCAAACCGGTCCGGTATACCGTTACCGCCGGACGGCGGTACGAACTACCGGACCGGTTTTGTAAACCCTGCTCCAGACTGCCGACAAAAATCAAGTTCTTCACTTGGTGGAAAACAAGGATTCCACTGTGAAAACTGCAACAACATCCTCCAGACAGAACAACACATCTTCCGATCCGCGGCTGGCCCAACGCTGCGGCAGTCTGTCAAATTGCGGGTGTCTCGGTCGAGCCTGACCTTTACAACAAACCTCGGTTCCTGGGCAAGGAACTCCCCCTCCCTCCACATGTGAGTCTGGACGTGATGATGGTGATCCTGTGGCAGATTTGGAAAGCACGAGATGCTCGTGAGGTTATCAGGCCTGCGCTCAGAGACCTGGAAGCCTGGTGATGCCGTTTCAGAACCCAGAAGGCCGACGTCCAAAGATGGCACGCTAATCTAGCTAATAACCGTCTGTAATCTTCCCTTTTTTCATCTACCACGCATGTTCTGCTTACCTTGGAATGCCAAGGGTAGGATCCAAGTGTAGTTTCTGTGGAAGGAACCTTATAAGTCACAGGACTTGTAGGCCGGATAACAGGACCAAAGCGAAAACTTGGTTTGAAAACATGGAGAAAAACACAACCACAAATTCATTTCGACGCACCTTTGTTCGAGAACTAGAGAAGCTACCAGTCGAGTAAACCCCTGAAAAGCTTTCCACCCTACTGCCCCCAGCAACCTAACAATGAGGTTATTTCTGCCTAACATACAGAAATCTGGGAATAGCTTGCTTCCCTGACATCCAATCTATACAGAAGCCGCAGAAGTCCAGAAACCACAGAAGTCACATTTCTGGTGTTCAAAACTGGCTACTTCATTTACCCTAGAATGTTCTTGCACAATGCAAGCAAGAAATAACTTTAATGGCTGTTGAACATAACCATGTAAGATTTTGATTCCAGCATAACTTCTATGGCTCTATCTGAAACATCGGAGCACGGCCTTTTGATGACCAATAATCAAAAAATAGCTTAATAACCTTACTTAACTAGGCTACAAGTTTTCAACCCTACTATGTTGCTTGAGAATATGCTTCTCTTGTCGCCATGCTTCGCCTGGTCTCGCTCGCTCGAGCAAGAGAAAACCTTAAAAACACAGGTAACGAGGCAGTCAGCAGGGACATCCAAACATCACGAACCTTGCTTGAGGCAAGGAGTGATGGCAAGGGTACCAAACAAACTCTTAAGATGACAATGTTATCTGTATACGAAGCAACCCCTCCTGTTCCCATAAAAAAACATAGCATTATAGTGTTGTTGTTTGCTAAACTTTTGATCTATAAGGCCATTTTATAAGAGTGGATATCCTTTTCAGTCCTGGCATTTGAGCTTCTTAGAAAACAACAGAGCAATTACTGGCTCATAGGTTCATGTTTTAACAGCTACATGCCACACAAGATTTGCAAAACCAACTCATACAATAGAACTCGGCAGAGAATAGGATGGGTACATAACATTAGTATGGGTACAGGTGCATAATGACTGTTAATTAGATTAAACCATAACTATTTGCAGTATTTCCATCGGAGGAGCACTAGATTGTGTCAGAAGCTTATTAAAAAGTGAAATAGAAATAAAAAAAAATGGAGTACCATGCACAGGATGTAGGGACCTAAAAAGCAGTGCAAAATATTAAGAACCATATATTGCAGTAGAAAAGAAACTTGAATATCTTGACAGAACCAATCCTTGCTATAAATCCTGTCATCTTCCTTGCACAACTCATTATTTTCTAATGCTTATTTTCTGATCAGTGCTTCAATCAAGTCGATATGTTATGAATACAACTGGTGTCAAACTTGCTAATAATTTGTTTCAGCAAAAGGTGCACACATGGAAAAATAAGATTTCAACCATAATAGTTTGAAACAATGAGGATGTGCATTGCTCCATATAAGACCCTAATCTTGGTATAGCTTGCATCATGTCGTCACCACCTACAGATCAATCAATGGGATCTACAGATTATGCCACCATCTACATTAGGCTACTCAGCACAGCCGCATACGCCTATGTACTGTAGCTAATCTGACAAAAGATTAAATTTACCTTTAGCATGCAGAAACTTAAAGCTCGAGTCATTAATTGAAGTTTTGTAAAGTGAAAACTAATCAATGCATTGTAGAAATTTCTAACTGATGATGCTATGGCCATAAAGTCTCCCTGACATAACATCGACATTTCAATGTTAACAGCTCATTCTCTCACAACCTTTATCACAGATTAAAATTGGCTTTAGTCACCAACTGGAAAGGCATGAACTATCAAGTCAAACACTATCCTTTTTTAATGTCAATGAAGAATTGTAGATGAGGCAGCATATATCACAAGCCTAGACAGAACCAAAGTTGGTGCTGAGGTTAACATGACCATAAAGTTGCACATAATTTTCAGAACACTCAGATATTTTTCAATATTTGCATGGTGAGTATTTAAGTCTATAGATGCATGAACTACTCCACATCTGTTTCCTGAAAACATCTTGTATCAGAAATGTGAACTTCATATTCATACTCAGAAAATGACCAGGATCTCCATATTGTAACAAAGTCATGCAGACATAAAATTCTAGACAATTGAATTATATTGGACAAAACAATAAACAAGTATATCTGTTTGCCAACATTCCATCATAATGAACAAAGAATTTGACCACAACCTATGGCAGTATCATTTATTGATGTTATACTGGCTAATTACTCTCTCAACAATGCACAAGTGTCTCTGCTCTCTAACATTTCATCATAATTAACAGAGAATTTGTTCACGATCCATGACTTCTTCAATTGTTGATGAAAAACATGCTCAGGCATGGTCGGGAAAACACTGGCCTAATTAATTGCTTTCTCAGAAAAGAAAGGAGACCAAAATTAGGAACTGAAACAGTAAATATACTGCTTAGCATACAGATCAATACTGCTTAGCATACAGATCAAGGCATCCGAGAGAACATTACTGGGCTAAGCTATATTTGCAGAGTGTGAGGGCACACATAGCAGACATTCATTACATGCGTTTTGCAGAACCCACCCCAGTATAGATATCATTAGACCAAAATGACAATAAAACATCCACATACCGGGCTATGTATTAAGGAAACTAGCAATTCAAAACATCTTGCGAGTCTTGGCTGATTTCTCCCATATTTCCACAATGACAGCAGGGCATGCTCTTTTGAGGTGTGCATATCCTTGACTCGCAAACACATTTCCTGATCTATTTGAAGAGTTGATAAATCTAATGCAAGCATCTTTGAGTTGGGTGCAGTGGTGCTGATCAGCAAGCGCTAGAGTGCTCGCCACACCCTGAACATTAAGTTTCTTTCCCAGGATTCTCTCACACATCACCTTCATCCTTTCTATGCCATACCTGTCAGCAGCCACAAGTAAATACCTAACCATTTCTTCATTCTCATGCGTATCAAGATCATCCATCGCAGGCAATGAATCCTTGTAAATGAAGTGAAGCAAAGCCTTGAAAACAGCAGGCTGCATATCCTCAATAGTTATGCTCTCCATCTTCTTGTCACTCATTGGCCCATAGAGCTCCGCCATGAGGACCGGCGACCGAATTGCAAGCACTATCTTGTGTGCATAGAAAGCCTCACTTTTAACCTTGAATTTCACATCCGCTCCCACCTCAGACCCCAGCAATTTTCCAAGGTCATCCAACAGGGCTGAGGGAGGCACCTGAATGTCACACACTGCCTCGGGTTCAGACATTGCCGTCCGCATCACAACAGTGACATCACACTCAATCACGAGGCGGTCGTCTCGCAGGTAAGACGCTTGGAGCTCACTCTTCTCCATCAAATTTCCAGAGCCAAAGGTGGGGCATTCTTCCCTGAATACATGGTCGCCTCCGAACACCGACGTCGACACCCCGGTGGCCGCGTTGACGAACCTGAAATCGAACATGGCCCTCACTTTGGTGGTCTCGTCCTCGCCCACGATCGCGAGATATATAGAGACGGAATCTTTAAAGCCTTCGGTGTCCTCCCACCCGTCTCCGTTGGGGTAGAACATGATGGACCATTCGTGGCCGCCGACGGCGAAGGCGGGTGACTCGAGGAAGGTGCTGGGGGCGACGTCCTTGTGCAGGCTGTATCCGACGATCTCGAACACGTGCGTGCATTCATCCGTCTCAGGGACGCACCGCGACACCGTCTTCCTTGTTGGCCTCTCGGATGGCACCATTGCCGATGGCGGCGGCGACGGCGCAGGGAGCGGAAGCAGCGGAGAGGGAGAAGGGCTTTCCCGCCGAAGAAGACGGGAGATTGGAACGGGCTTCGGCCGTGGGGAGGAGAGGCGGCGGCCCGAGCAGCGGAGGAAATGGAGCGAGAGGCGGTGGAGGAAATGGAGTGGGTGGCGGCGGCCGCCGGAGAACAAGTGGCGGCGCCGAGATGGTTGCATTAGGGCTGCTGTCCCACTGAAGAAGACAGATGGCTCCTCCCAGTAACAAAAGGCCCAATTGAGGCCCATCCGGGACCCTTCCTCAGTGAGCCCAGTTGGGAGTTTGGATACAACTTTTCCAAGTCCCAAAAAAAAAAACAAAGAAACAAAAAAATCTGGTTAAAAGGTAATGATAAAGACAGTGGGATTAAATTCGAGAAACAAACTTTTGAAATGAAGTTTAGGCATTTTCACTTCTGAAGTGGCATTCATTGTGGCGGCATGTACAAAATTTAATTTGGCCTCTTTTTGTCAAAGTGATTTGGAGATTATCCTTGAGATAAATAAATTAAATGAATCTCAAAGTTTTGCAGATAGATTTGAACCCTGAGACTAATAAAATGAATAAATACTAAATTCGTTTCCTTTTTTTTTCATATGTGACGTTTGGTTTTTTTACCTAATTATTTATATATAATATTTCAAAAAAGAACTCCTCTACATTTTATATTGCATCAAATGAGTTTAAATTTAATTAACTCTATTGCAAAGAATATCTAGTGGATAACAATTTAATGTGCTGTTCAATACAGGAACACATGTTCCTGAAAAAACATGTACAAATTGGCATAAGGATTTTTTTTGGGAGATTGAAACTTCGCATGAAAGCAGACAGCACCACACATCTCATAAACAATAGAAGGTGTGGACAAGGACAAATATCACTTCACATATGTTTGAAAAATTAAATATGTTAATATCTAAAGACCTGAACACCTCACGTCCAACTCCATTCCAACAAGCAATTTGATTTCATATATGTCGACATCAGTTAATTGCTACGGATAACTTTATTTCTTGGATTTGTCAATTATTCCATTATTTCAGGTACACTTGAAACACTAAAAACAATTTTTACTAAATTTTCTTGATTATAATTCGAAAATCTATTCAACAATTTACTCAACAAGGCATATTGATTAAATTTTACTAAATTTTCTTGCTTAAATTTTACTAAATTTTCTTGATTAAATTTTCTTGAAACACTAAAACAAGTTTTACTAAATTAGCTTGATTAAATTTCAATAATCACATTCAAAATGTTAAAAAATCCAAACAGATCCCAAAAAAAATACGAAAAATTTGATTTCAAGGAATGTATAATGTCTACTGCCTATGCAAAAAGTTTTGAAGCCAAACCACAATTTGACCATCACATGGACTCCAAAATCTCACATAATCCTTCTAAGTATACTCCCTCCGTTCAAAAAGAAGGTAGTTATGGGATGTGTGCATGTGTTATTTTCTCAACTTTGACTCAATTTGTAGAAAAACTTGCAACATTTATATCTTCAAATAAATTTGTTAAAAAATAGATTCAAATACCTTTCTAATGATACTAATAATGTATTATAAATATTAATATTATTTTATATATAATTAGTCAAAGTTGTAAAAAGTTGTTTTCTCGAGAAGCGAGAACTACTCTTTTTAGTGGGACGGAGGGAGTATATTACTTCTTCGGAGATGCCTCCATTTATAAGTAACGTATGTGATAAGTTATCCAAAACATTCTCGATTATCTACCACAGCCTCGGTGCACGAAATCATTGTATCTCGACAAATCTCATGATTTTCGGACTTCGTTTGCTTTTTATATAATTTTACAACCATTGGGCCACTTTTCCATGGTAACATTTGTCGACTTCACTGTGGGAAATTTGCTTCATTTTCCGATTTTTTGAACTCACATTAGGCTAAATAGCATGTCGATCCATTTTATTCCATTTTTGGAAACAATCCTAGCTCTAAGTTGATTTAATACCAAAAAATCCTAAAAATGAAATAAATCCACTAAATATACTAAACAGCTTGAGAAATTCACCAGGGTCTAGTACGTTGTTCTAAATACAATGTTTGTATAGAGGAAAAGGTTGTAGCAGTGTTCGGCGAAAAAAAATTCCAAGTGTCGTCTGCAACACTGGGCAAAACGTATGTTTGCCGAGTACAGAAATCAGCACACTAAGCAACACAAACATTTACCGAGTGCGAAAATTTGACTCTCGGTAAAATTGTGTGTCCAGCCCTCGGTTGCAGCGGTCGTGCTAACGTGTCAGTCTTTGCCGAGTTTCATACCTGGGGCACTCGGCAAGGATTTAACAGATGGCAGGTAGTTGGACGGAATAGTAACTTATCTTATTTTGCCTAGCGCCTGACGTTTGACACTCGGCAAACTAAATGTTTGCCTACTGCCTAACACCTGACACTCTTGCCGAGTGCCTGCCGCTTGACACTCGGCAAACCAGTTGTTTGTCGAGTGTTCTTTCTTTGCCGAGAATTTTGTCGACCACTCACTGCATATTCATGTTTGCCGAGTGCCCGAAATAAAGCCCTCGGCAAACATGCGGACACTCGGCAAACTGGCTGTTTCCGATAGTGCCAAGAACGTCCTTGCACAATGCAAGAAAGAAATAACTTTGATGGCTTTTATTTAGACTAACTTTGATAGCCACTGAACACGACCACGTAAGAATTTGATTTCAGCATAACTTCCTCTATGGCTCTATCTGAAACATCGATGCATGGCCTTTTGATGGCCAATGATCAAAGTTTAACTCGGTAACCTTACCTAACAAAATAGTAGTGCAAATACAGAGAGCGCTACTAGACTAGGCTACAGGTTTTCATCGCTACTATGTTGCTCGGGAATTTGGAATCAGTATGGTTCTCTTGACGCCTTGCCTCCCTCGCTCGGTAAAACCTTGAAAACGCAAGTAACAAGGCAGCCAGCAGGAGCATCCAAACATCACTGACCTTGCTCAGCAAGACAAGAAGGGCTGGCAAGGGTAGCAAACAGCCTCTTAAGGTGACAATGTTATTCGTATACAAAGCAACCCCTCCTGTTCCCTAAAAACAACATAGCATTGTAGTGTTGATGTTTGCTAAACTTTGATCTACAAGAGCACTTTACAAAAGTGGATATCATTTTTCAGTCCTGGCATTTGAGCTTCTTACAGAAAAAAACAACAGAGCAGTTACTGGCTCATAAGTTGAGATTTTAACAGCTACATGCAACACACGATTTGCAAAGCCAACTAAATAAACAGAACTCGGCAGAGAATAGGATGGGTACATAGTATGGGTACAGGTGCGCAATAATTGTTAATTAGATGAAAATCATAACTATTTGCAGTATTTACATCGCAGGAGCACTAGATTGTGTCAGAACTGAGAAGCTTATTAAAAAGTGATACAGAAATGAAAGAAATATGAGGTAACATGCACAGAATGTAGGGACCTCAAGAAAAGTGTAAAATACTAAGAACCAGGTATTGAAGTACTGTAAAGAAACTTTAATATATTGGTAAAACCCATTTTCGTAAGATACATACTGTCATTTTCCTTGTACACCTGATTATTCTAATGCTTCTATTTTCTGATCCATAAAATGCTTCAATTAAGTGGATATGTTATTAATACAATTGGTGTCAAAGTTGCTAAAAAATTGTTTCTGCAAACGGTGCACACATATGGAAAATAAGATTTTAATCATAATAGTCTGAAACAATGAGGATGTAATTGCTCCATAAGAAAATAATCGAAGTACGGCTTGCATCATATCTTTTCACCACCGACAGATCTATCAATGGGATCTACGTACTAGGCCACCATCCACATTAGTTCTTACTCGGCACATCTGCATAGGAAACTGAAGACAATGCCTATGTACTTTAGCTAATCTGATAGCAGATTAGACTCAATTTTAGCATGCAGAAACTAAAAGGTCTCCAGGCATTATTTGATGTTTTGTAAAGTGAGAACAAATCCATATGCATTGTAGAAATCTCTAACTGATGATGTCATCGCCATAAAGCATCCTTGTCATAACATGGAGACTTCAAAGTTCACAGCTCACTCTCTTCACAACCTTTACCACAGATTCAACTTGGGTTTAGGCACCTAAAGGCATGAACCATCAAGTCCAACAATTTCATTTAAATGTAAATGGAGAATTGCAGCTAAGGCAGCATATATAACAAGTTCGCCGGAACCAAAGTTGATTCAGACTACCGTAGAGCTGCACATAATCTTCAGACCACACAGATTGGCCAAATTAATTTCTTTCTCATAAGAAAAGAAGAAGACCAAAATTAGGAACTGAAACAGTAAATATACTGCTTAAACTGCAGATCAAGGCATCCAAGAGAACATTAGCGGGCCAGGCTATATTTCTATAGTGTGAGGCCGCACATACCAGGCATTCATTACATAAGCTTTGCAGACACTACCGAACAGAGGAGTTTGCCGAGTAGTGAGAACCAACCCCTGTATAAAGTATCATTAGACCAAAACGACAATAAAACATCCACATACCGGGCTATGTATCAAGGAAACTAGCAATTCAAAACATCTTGTGAGTCTTGGCTGATTTCTCCCATATTTCCACAATCACAGCAGGACATGCTCTTTTGAGGTGCGCGTATCCTTGACTCGCAAACACATCTCCTGATCTATTTGAAGAGCTGAGAAATCTAATGCAAGCATCTTTGAGTTGGGTGCAGTGGCGCTGATCAGCAAGCGCTAGAGTTCTCGCCACACCCTCAACATCAAATATCTCTCCCAGGATCCTCTCACACATCACCTTCATCCTTTCAATGCCATACCTGTCTGCAGCCACAAGTAAATGCTTAATCATTTCTTCATCCTCATGCGTATCAAGATCATCCATCGCAGGCAACGAATCCTTGTAAATGAAGTGAAGCAAAGCCTTGAAAACAGCAGGCTGCATATCCTCAATAGTTATGGTCTTCATGTTCTTATCACTCATTGGCCCATAGAGCTCCGCCATGAGGACAGGCGACCGCGCTGCAAGCACTATCTTGTGGGCATAGAAAACCTCACTTTTAACCTCAAATCTCACATCAGCTCCGACCTCGGACCCGAGCAATTTTCCAAGGTCATCCAACAGGGCTGAGGGAGGCACCTGAATGTCACACACTGCCACGGGTTTGGACCTTTCCGTCAGCTTCACAACAGTGACATCACACTCGATCACGAGGCGGTCGTCTCGCAGGTAAGATGCTTGCAGTTCACTCTTCTCCATCAAATTTCCGGAGCCCCAGGTTGTGCATCCACTGCGGAATACATGGTCGCCTCCGTACACCGACGTGGACACCCCGGTGGCCGCGTTGACAAACCTGAAATCGTACAGCGCCCTCACCTTGGTGGTGGCCTCGTCGTCGCCGTCGTCATCGCCCTCGGCCTCGTCCACGCCCAAGATCGCGAGATATAGAGAGACGGAATCTTTGAAACCTTCGGTGTCCTCCCACCCGTCTCCGTTGGGGTAGAACCGGAGGCACCATTCGTGACCGCCGACGGCGAAGGCGGCTGACTCGATGAAGGTGCTGGGGAGACGTCCTTGTGCAGGCTGTATCCGACGATCTCAAGCACGTGCGTGCATCCATCCGTCTCGGGGACGCACCGCGACACCGTCTTCCTTGTTGGCCTCTCGGATGGCGCCATTGCCGATGGCGGCGGCGGGACGGTGGCCGCGGAGAGGGGTTTTACCGCCGAAGAAGACGGGAGATTGGAACGGGCTTTGGCCGCGGGGAGGAGAGGCGGCGGCCCGAGCGGCGGAGGAAATGGAGCGAGAGGCGGTGGAGGAAATGGAGTGGGTGGCGGCGGCTGCCGGAGAACATGAGGCGGCGCCGCGATAGTTGCTGCATTAGGGCTGCGTTCCCACTGAACAATAGGCCCAGCTGAGGCCCATCAGTGAGAGCCCTTTGGATAATGATAAAGACAGTTGGATTAAATTCGAGAAACCAACTTTTGAAATGAATTTTACACATTAATATTTTCACTTGTGAAGTGGCATTCATTGAATCATTGCGGTGGCTCGTATAAAAATCTGGCTTCTTTTTTGTCGAAGTGATTTGGAGATTATCCTTGAGATCAATAAACTAAATGAATCTCAAAATTTGCAAATAGATTTGAACCCTTACGTTGCTGAAATAATAAATACTCCTTTCTTTCGTTTGTTTTTTACTAATTATTTATATATAACATTTCAAAAAAGAACTCACCTACATTTTATATTGTATCAAATGATTTTAAATTTAGTTATCCACAATGTTATGTTTATAGAAGGAACTCTATTGCAAATAATATCTATGTGCAAATCAACTTAAGGTGCTGTACAATACATGTACACATTGAAAAAAAATGTACACATTGGCATGAAGATGAGAATCGATATTCGGTGCATATTTTCTGGAGTGATTCGCAAAAAGAAAAAAAGAAACTTCACATGAAAGCAGACAGCACCACACGTCTCATAAACAACAGAAGGTGTGGGCAAATATCACTTCACATATGTTCGGAAAATTAAAGATGTTAAGATCCAAAGACTTGAACACCTCACGTCCAACTCCATTCCAACAAGCAATTTGATTTCCTATACGTGGACATCAGTGAATTCCTACAGATAACTTTAATCCAAACTCATCAGCAGGTGTTGGAAAACAGAAACAATAAATGCAGCATCACAGCTCGTGAAGATATCGGGACGTTTTCTCCTTTTTTACAAATACTGCAGCTTCAGAATGATGGAAAATACAGAGCTTCAGACAAGGATGTCACAACCAGGTGTCAGGTGAACTTGTTTTTTAACTTCATGTTACAGTTTCACAGAATACCATCTTCCTTTCTTCAAGCTAAGCCCACGCGATGTTGACTACTTCTGTACTTCACTGTGTTTCCAGTATCCATTTTTTGTTCCATTGTTCTTTGGCCTTCTGAATGGAGGTCCAGTTGTCCTCCTCTCTCTCTTCTTCAATAAACCATTTGAACTGGTCACTTTTGAAGCTATCATAAATGTTACATTAGAAATTGATTTTTCATGTATCCTTTAGAGGATGCTGAGATAAACATTCATCGCTGAAAGTCATGACAACCAAATTGATTGATATTTAATCTGAAGAAGGTCCATCTCTGATAATACTATCAAAATTTTGTTGTACAGCTAGTGTAATGCTTGTTACTGCTCATACATGTTAATCTTACACCAATTCACTTAGCAACAAATGTCATACAGTTTAAATTCAAAGACGTATGAACTCAACAGTTGAGCTTTTTTTTAGCAGAACTCAACAGTTAAGCTAACATACACACACTTATTTATGTGCTTTATTCCTGTATGTCAGAAACTGTATGCTGATGAATCTCTAATTTCCTAATACAGTCTATCCTAACCGACTAGGACTAATCCTTGTCTTGTGCGTCAAGTCTTGTACTTGGGCCGGCCCATGGGGTGGCCTGCCAGGGTTGTTTAGTCCATTAGGACTCTACACCGTCACTCAGAAAATCAAATCAGAATAATTTCTCTCGCAAAAAAAAACTGAATATTTTGCCCCAAAAAGAAATAGAAATAGAGCTGTCAGACATTTACGAAAATAACAGCATCAGATAGAGCTAGAAATAGAATACTCTGCCAGAAAAGGAAAAGAACAGAGCAGATCAAGCATGAAGGGGCACATCACCTCTGGCCATAGGAAAGGATCATATGGCCCCTGCTCATGTCTTTATTTTCTAATTTAGCTTCCTACAGATACTTAAGAAATTAAGTGTTATTTTACATATGTAAACACAGACAAATATTCACAGTGCCGTGTATTACATTTTGTGCACCATACAAAATAGTGTATTACTTCATGTCCAATAATAAAACTTGGAAGCACATTACCTCCTACATGTTGCATGAAAGTACTTGGCTGCAGGGCCAAATTTGTTCTCTAAATTATCAGAAAATTTGTAGACATGGGAGCACACACAGGGACACAAGAATGACCCCCTATGGTGTTCCTTCTAATTATTGACTAACATTCAATCAATTCATCAAACAAATTTCAAACAAGAAACATACACATTGCATGAGTCAAAAAAGCAGTTTGTTAAACAGGTAGCATGAAAGTAATATAACAAATGCAAAAAATATGGACGGCACGCTCTTGGGGATATGAAGGCTGATGCGGCAGACTCATACAATTCTTCTCATTATATTAGCCTTCGATTCCAGAAATGAGTTGAGCCATGCATCAATACCAGAGAAGAGTATTTTAAGATTACATTTTCACCTCAGGATATAATTTGTGGAATAAAACCTTCATTTACCTGAAATAATGCCTTGATGTCATTTTCATCTTGCAGTCCCTGTTTATGATCGTAGTTTACTTCATGCACTCCAATGTTTCAACAACAAAAGACTACTTGATATGCAATTTTAATATGTAAAGATTTTGTGTGATGATCGTTTGGCAGGGTGCAGAAGAGACTTTAGGACAGATAGTTTAAAGAAGAAATAAGTTTCTCAAGAAAATTCCTTATTAGTAAGTAGCAATAAATAGGAAAAATAACCTCGAGTATCATAAGTCCTGCTCCTGCCATTAAAAGCGAGATTTTCCATACCTTTCAAACACAATTGCACCAAGTGACAGGATAGATTTGAGAATTATGAGTTCCAAATTTCTTGACACAACTCAATCATATTGCCTCCTCGGTCGATTAAATGCTATCTAACTCTTAAGTTATCTGAACTCTGCCTCTGAAGCTAAAAAAAAATATCTACAAGCACCCAACCAGAATGCGCAGCAAGAAGAATATAACAGGTTTAATTGGGTATGGTAGAACAGTTTGACTTAGTGGCTCAAATCGATGTAAAACTGCACAGATTTTCCGTCTGAAAGCTCATATCTTCCAGAAAAGTGAATCCCAAATATTCAATGTCTACATGCCTCAAATAAGCAATGAAAGAATCTGGACTAAAACTAAGACATAAGGATTACATAAGTATATTGATCATTCATCTGTCTAAGATATTCATTTGCAAACATTTTGTGAATCTGCAATGTCATAAATTTTCAGGATGATGGAAAGAAAGGTTGATGTAAACAGAATTATATTTCTCAGTAAATTATAAATGTGTTATCTTTTAATACTAATGGTTCATCATGATTCACTACAAATTTTCCACAAATTACTATGGCATCATTCATCATATTAGACAGGCTAGTTCCGAATTCAGAAACAAATTAGAGGGTACTGTGAAAGAAGATTGAAAAATTATATGCATACTATGGAGATTGAAAACATCTGGACTACATACCACTAGAGAATAACTATTCACTCACACATAGGTTGCGGCTGTGAGCCATCATCAAACATTATCCCACACCAGACACAAATTGTGCAAAAGTTATGTAACGTCGTCTAAAGAAGCTATGCATCAATATCAACTAAACTCTTTCAAAAGTTAGCCAAGGATTAGCTCAGCAAACTAAATTCTGCAAGACTTTGCCGCTCTCTCCCATAAATCCACGACGACAGCAGGGCAGGTTCTCTTTAAGTTCTCATAACCTTGGCTAGCAACCACATCATCCATTCTATTAAAAGAGCTGATATATCCAATGCAAGCATTTTTTTAGCTTGTCGCAATGATGCTGGTCAGCAATAGCTAAAATTGTCGCGGCATTGTTAACATCGAGCCCTTGGCATAAGATGCTCTCGCACATCAACTTCATCCTTTCCATGGCATACCTGCTGCAGTCACGAGTAGGTGCTTAACCAAATCCTCGTTCTCGGCCAAATCAAGATCCTCCATCGCCGGCAACGAGTCGGTGTAGATGAACCAAAGCAATGCCATAAAAACATCAGGCTCCATGTCCTCAACGGTTATGCTCTGCCTTTTCTTGTCCTTCGTCATTGGTCCATAGAGCTCTGCCTCAAAGACCGGTGACCGCATTGCGAGGACAAACTTGTGGGCATGGATAACCTCCTCTTTAACCTTGAATGTCACATCCGACCTCTTCCCTGACTCCAGCAATTCCCCAAGGTTATCCAGCATGTTCGACGGCGGCACTTTGATCTCCAAATCTATCTTGGGTTGAGACACCGGCCCTTGAATGATAACAGTGATGATGCACTCGATCACAAGCCTATCATCCCCCACGTAGGACGCTTCCAGATCGCTCTTCTTGATGAAGCGTGCGCTGCCCCAAAACGTGTTTCTATGGTCAAACAGCAAAGAAAAGCTCTGCGGCGGCGAAGACAGGCCGGTGACCGGGTTCACCACTCTGAGGTCGAAGAGGACGCTTGCCGCGGCGGTCCCGCTCGGATGCTCCAGGTAGAGGGAGATGTACTCGAGATTCTCTTCCTCCTCCTCGATGCGTTCACGCTCCAGATCGGAGTGATCTGTGTAGTAATTGTAGTCGTCGTCGTCGGTGTCCCCCGCCATGTGTACGGTGTTTCCATTGGGGAGGTAGTTGATGCACCAGTCGATGCCTCCGACGGCGAAGGTGGCGGACTGGACGAAGTCGCCTTGGCGGAAGCCCTTGAGCACGCTGTAGCTGGCGATCTCGAACGCGTGCCTCCCGCGCGCTGTCTCCGTCGCGAACCTCGACGCCGTCACCGCCACTGGACCTTGGGACGCCGCTATTGCCGGGCGTTTCGCGCCGAGGGAGGAGCGAGGCGCCTCGTCGGCGTGGAGGAGTTTGAGTTTCTGGCGGCGGGGAGATCGAGGAGGTTCTGATGGGAAGGAGAGGGGGACTAGGGTTGGGTGGCGGCGGGGCGAGGCTGTTTTAACTGTCACAGACGTGTGGGCCCGTGGCTCACCGAGCGACAACGTCACGCCGACGCCGGGTCGTGCCGTGCGAGACTGCGAGTGCGACGAACGCTGGTCCTGTTCGCTGGCTCGCTGGAGGGCCAGGGGCCACGACAGCCAGCAGCATAGTCGTCAAAGGTATGTCATGCCCTTCCATTGATCTTTACATTTTAAAAAAAGAAGGGTGTCGAACGAACTAGGGGCGCCGACGTCCGGCGGAGATCTTTGACACTTCAGGCTGGGAAGCTTGTGAAGATAATCCTAAGTTGTGGAAAAAATTGAGCACTGCAACAACTTGGACAAGCAACACATATATTCAGATCGCTTGTGCTATTTGTCTCTTGGGAAATTTGGAAGGAGAGAAACGTCTGAATCTTCTAAAGAAAAGAGGCCTCCGTTCAAAGCGTACTGATGAAAATCAAAGATGAACTTCAAGCCTGCAGCATGGCGGAATGTCGTTGTCAGAGAGAGCTCATGTCGAACGATTGAGAATTTTCTCTCTAGTTGAGCTGTGTTTCTGTCAATTTTGTTTGGCTTAGGCCTTTAAACCTGTACTTTGCTCCCCTGCTCTATTAATATATGAATGGCAAAACTCCTACAAGTTCTCATTTCAAATAAAAGATCTTTACATTTTTTGAATCCCTCTGTTGATATGCATAGTCATTGAATTACTAATGGAGTAATGGCATTGTTCAAAATTTGAGCACCATCTGCTGATGTGGATGGTATTGAACTAATAGAAAGTTGTACTAAATTTGCAAAAACTTTCACTCTAGATGATTCATTTGATGTTGCGATGAATGCATCTAATTTCTGTGTAGTGTTAGGCATTGAGATGAAATTATTGGATCAAATTAATATATTAGATGTCACCATCATTGACTTTGCATCTAGAAATGAAGAAGAAAATTTTAAGATACTACAAATAATTCTTGATATAACGTTGCCTTTATTATCTCTACTCCTGAAAAGAACGGAGGGGCGAGTCGTCCGCCCCCTCCCGTCCGCCCTCGCGTCGCCAGCTTCTCCCGTCCCCATCGCGTCGTCAACCTCCTCCACGACCGTCCTCCCTCGCGTCGTCCCCATCGCGTCGTCAACCTCCTCCACGACCTCCTCCCGTCCGCCCTCGCGTCGCCAGCCCCCATCGTGTCGCCCCCAATCTCTCCTCGCCCTGTCGATCTCTCCGTCGCCCCAAATCTCTCCGACGCCCGCATCGCCTCGCCACCGCCTGGCCCCCACGGATCCAGATCGGAGCTCCTTCCACCACCGCGTCGCCCCCCACGGATCCAGATCGAGGAGCTCCTTCCACCACCGCGTCGCCCCCCACGGATCCGGATCGAGGAGCTCCTTCCACCACCGCGTCGCCACCGCGTCGCCCCCCACGGATCCAGATCGAGGAGCTCCTTCCACCACCGCGTCGCCCCCCATTCGCGGGCCACGGATCCAGATCGAGGCTGAACCACGCGACGACGGTGCCTGCCTGAGATTGTCGCCGCCGTTCCATTCGTTCGTGTGCTCGAGGTCATCTCCATTTACCTGCGTGCGAGAGGACGACGACCGGCGACCACCACCGTCCGCCTGTCTCCATTCGTCCACGCACCCACGCCTACCAGGCCTCCGCCGACTCCTCCTCGGTGACCCGGCCTCTGTCGTCCCGGCGACGGTGTCTCCATTCTGGGAGGCCGTCAGCCCGTCACACACTTCTCCAAGCGTGAGCACTCAGCACATCCTTCTTCCTCTTCACGTATTTCTGATTGGTTTGTTGTTCTTCTGAAACTGGTGATTTGAGATTAAAGTTCTGTAGCTAATATGTGTGTCACTAGGAGTAGAGATAAAGTAACTTTTGTTGTTCCATCAGGTAATAGCAACCATCCAATGACATGATAGTCAATTTGTGGGTTTAACTGACTTGAGATTAAAGTTCTTCTGAAACTGGTGATTTGAGATTAAAGTTCTGTAGCCTAATATGTGTGTCCCTAGGAGTAGAGATAAAGTAACTTTTGTTGTTCCATCATGGCTGCCAGTACAATTATTTTGAGTTGCCTTCCAAACACATTAATTATTCTTGTGATTTTTTTCCCCTTTGATGCATAATAGATAAAAGTGGTTTTCTGTAGTGGACACAATGGAGTATGGACCAAGTATGAATGTTCAACCTTTTGACTTATTTTATCGGACAGTCAAGCGGATATGCTTGCCCTACTAATTTGCATATACGGACAGGAACATCACCAGAAAAATGATATTTTTCCTCTCTTATTCTCCTCTGGTGAATAATAGGATCCTACTGTTACCACTAGCAACAAGAGGCTTATTTAGTTGTTTTGCCTTATAGTGTGCTTGATTTTGGCATGCAACATCTTGCTTAAGTACTGTAATTCTTCATATATATCACGCTGTTGGTAAAAAATTGGTTATTTGATCAGATTGAGTTTAGAGTTTCGTTCAAGGACAAATGATACTTGCCATGAAGGAAATCATCAGCATTGAAGCGGTTTGTTTTCATTAGGTTTCTAAGGTTACTTGGTTTACTTACTATGTTTGGTTTGGCATGGTACAGCCAGCAGAGGCCATCTGATGATCTCATGAAGTTCCAACGTCCCCATTGAGGTATGTCAAGGCAGTTTGTCCCCAATTGGAAGTTTTTTTTTGAATTCCAGTGCCTTTAGTGCACAACTTTGTATTGTGAGCTTGTGACTAGATAATTAAGATATCTAAACTTCTATATAGTTTAGTTAGTTTATGGAGTAAATGATATAGGTGCCTCTGTTTGTTATTTGAGATATATGCATTTTCTTTAAAGGACCCACTAATCAATAACATTTTTATATATTTTCAGAATTCAATGTGGAACCAGAGATTTATACCATGGCACAAAATGATGGATGGATAAGTCTCTGTACTTGGTCTTTGTGGGGCTTGTGGAGCTGCAGCAGTACATGTCCTTTGTAGGACCGCTGCGTGGGAGTGGCTGGGCATCTTGGACTGTCCTGGTGGTGGTTTGCTGCTGCTCAAGGACAGCAGTTAGACTAGAGGACAGCATCTATTACTTTAGCATCTAAGCATCTTAGACTAGCATATGCTTGGCTGGCGGGTAGCAGCCTATATATATGTAACCCAGCCCCTCTTGGGCTTGTATGGCTTAGAGTTTGGTAATGAGAAAAACCCCGAAAATTCCCAAGTTCCTTGTCATCCTCTCAGCTCAATGAGAGTGAAAATTGAGCTGCTAACACAAAACAACACAAAATCTTAGAAGGAAAGGGGAAAAATTTAATTCATATCACTAGCCAGCAGGTTTATGTTGTCTCAATTTTCTCTAGCCTTTTTTTTAATCCTTCTCTAGCCTTTTAGTCTTAGAGCTCTATAGGTTTCCAGTTTTTGTGGTAATTCTGGTAGGAAGGGCTTTGCTATTGGTGCTCATTATCTTATATATAATTTTATGATTGATGGTCTAAAAATCATGTGGTATGGACAATAGTTAGATCTCTGAATCTAGACTACATTAGACAATGCTGCATCTGTGTCCAGAACAAGCGAAATAAGAGAGGGAGCCCTATCTGGTCAGAGAGGAGTCATATCAGCTAGATATTTCAAGAAAATAACTTTACAGAATATTGACATACTAGCTTCCATCCTGACAGTTTTTGGCTTAACTTACACCAAGCTGGTCTTCCAAACTTGTGTGCCTTGTCGATGTGTAGATTGATGATGTCAAGGTGGTTGCTAATCTTGGGGGAACCTGTACATGTCCTGAATATGGAGGCTGCCTCAAGGGTGGAAAAGGACCATGGAAGGATCCAAACATACTGAAGGCACGTATCGTTTGAGCCTGTTACTTGTCCTCCTATCAGTTCTTTGCTAACAACTTCAATTTTTTTTACCCTCTGTAATGATACCAGATAGTCCAGAGTGGCGAGGTCCAGTGTGCTCGACAAATTGTAACTATTTCCAACGGCGAGGAAAAATTCATTTCTTATTCCAAGCCGAAGCACCACAGTGTACGTATTAGAGTCAATCTACACTGTTTTCGTCTCCAAAGTTTGTTTACTAGAAATTCAGTATTGTGCTGCTTCACTAGAATTATTAATATATGCTTTAACGTGGAATGGCAGACACGAGGGAGTGACACATCAACTGCCGAGTCTGGCTCAAAAGCTCTCAGAACTTACATATCACATCCTAAGTTGACTCCAGTTCGTGAGGAGGTTAGCATTTGATCTATATTGTCTGTGGTTCTATTATTAGATTAGATTCAGGTGTATGCTACCAGAGCTGCAGCCTAAAACCCATTACCATTTCCATGAATCTCGGTGTTGGACTATCCAAGTGGAATTAAGGTTGCTTTTTTTCTGTTCAGGTCAAAATGGTCAGAGCTACTAGCTTTTCTACTCGTCTCCCCGAGTATGATGTACCTGTTGTTGACAAGGCTGTGGATGCTACATGGAAGAGAGAGCAGCCTCGAAAGACACCTTTACCACCCAAAGGTGTGTGCCTGTTAATATTGATTTTTTTCATCTAAAAGATTTCTTATTTTTTTTTGCTTGTATTCTGTTTTACCAATTTGATGCAGACTCTTCTCTTGGAACTGCAACGAAGCCATCTGACAGCTCGTGGGATAAAATTGTTGCCATTCTTATGGCTTGTCTTATGGCTATTGTAATGTTGGTTCGATCGATATTGCTACAAAGAGATTGCCATATAAGACCAAGTTAGAAGAAAGCTACTCTACACTGTATCCAGAATCCACGAAAGAGGAATTTCGTCCTCCTTCGCCATCTTCTTGGTAGATCATGCAAAGGTGCACCCATCACTCACCTGTGTGTGCTTGCAAAATTTCTGCAGGCTTTGCACGAGGCTCTTATCAGGCAAGAAGAGCTGCTTGCCTACATCGACAGTAAGGAGGTTGCCAAGGCTCAGGTTTGTAAATCACCTTGTGATGCTATTGATCCTTGGTCCGTTATGCCTTGTACCTTCGTCAGCCACTAATGCCTAGCTTTGTACAATACAGAGAAAGAAGAAAACAATGTTTTGCTACTAGGACTCGCAGAGACCCGACCCTTTGTGCGGTTTCTGCCCTTCTGAGATGAGACGCCAAAGATGGCGTCTGAGATGTAACAGGTGGCGAGACATGTCAATCAACAGGTTTCCGTTGTAAATTGAGAAAAATTCTGACAGAAATAAAATGAGTTTTTTTGCCCCCATCCTGAGTTCTGCCCTTTCAATTCATGGATGTCTGCTCTTTGACTCCATGCTCGTGCAATTTTATGGTGCTGTGATTATTGCAAGCCATTATTCATATTTTAAAGATAAAGTTTGCAGGATAATATAGTGCAATATACTTGCAAGACAATGTGTTTTTTTGTGCAGGATAGTTAAATCAAACCGTCAAAGGGTGATCATGGCAGCTAAATCAAATGATTTTTTTTTGTACAAGACAATGCAGAGTTATTTTAAAGAGTTGGAATCATTATCATTGTGCTAGAATGGGTGTTAAGTTACTGTTTTTTATTATTGCATTGTCTGTAGTTAGGAGAATGAACAACGGGATGAATGCATTTGAATGTAGGTTGTTTTCTAGGGATTATGCTGTCAACAAGATTGTTTTCTAGGGATTCATCAAAAAAACAAGATTGCTTCGTATTAAGCATGTTAAGAAATCCATGTAATTTTCTTTTTAGTGATATAATATTGTTTGAATGGTAGTGTTATGTGATTTTGAAGTAATATATTGGTTTCACCCGTGGCAATGCATGGGCACGAACCTAGTTGTTACTAAGTCAATATGTCGTCTGTTACTACGGACTATGTGAGATGACATGGTTAAAATTTGTAAGAATTAAATTATTCCATCAGTATCAAAGTAAAAGATCATGACTTCATCTCTAATATATAATCTGAGTTTCCAAAGGCTTTCATATCCAATGCTCATGTATATGCCTGGAGGTGCTCGACGGCCCACAAACAACACTACACAGCCATCGTCATTCCGATTCATTGCTCTATCAAACTTTGTACCGGCCGACCTTGCTCATCATCCATCGTTGAGTGGATGGACAACTTGGGGATAGCCCCAATTGAATGAGATGCTCTAGCATTGTCCTCTCTAACATTCAGTCATTGACATGAGTGGGTCCCACCTCACATGGACCCACGTGTGACTCAATATTAGATACACATCTCAGAGGAACTACTCAAATGAGATCCAACATTGTCCTCTCAAACACCATGATCTGTCGTTGTCTGTTAGGTAATCACACGTGTGTCATGTGTTTCTTTACGAATGGACCGAACGACATGCATTTACCCTAGGGGCATGTCTGTTTGGCCCTGTTACGTTGGGTCTGCACACTTGTTACATAAAATATTTAGGCACTAATTAGGAGTAAAAAAAACATAGGCTAATCATAAACCTAATTACACAGATGGATTATAAATCGTGAGATGAATCTATTACGCTTAATATGTGCCATCAATAGTATATTTTAATAACGGATTATTGTAGCACAGTAGTGTCTAATGATGGATTAATCACTCGCGATTTGGTAGTCGACCTGTGAAATTATAATATTTTTTTAGATTATGTTTAATACACTTAATTAATGTCAAACATCTAATGTGACAAGTTTGTAATTTAAGTTTTTTTTGTCAAACTTTCCATGTGTGTGGCGGTTTTAAGGACACAGGATGACAATGTAATGGATGCGCACAGTAACACTGTTAGTTTGAGTAATCAGTCGACCCCACCTGCCATTGTCTATGTGTATGATGACATTTTGTAACAAGCGTGGCCTTTTTGTTTAGGCCCCTTTTATTTGTATGATGATATTTTATAACAAGCGTGGCCTTTTTTAAGGCCCCTTTATTTATATTAAAGAGAGTTAATTTGTCCGACTCACATGTATAAACGGCTAATAGTTTCAGAATATATGTTTTCAATGAAAGAGGCAAAATAAATTATTGACTTGCCTATAAAGTATACAAAATGATTTTAAATTGATATTAGTGGCATTAACATTGATTGAGCCTCTACTAGACAACAGCAGGAAGCAAGGAGTTGCCCTTCCGTTTCCAAGTGCACATATATTTACAATAGCCCATGGGTCAGAATTTTATCAAGGCCAACATACATGCAGCCCATTTAGTTTTGTCCGTAAATACAAATATACGTACAAAATACGCGGCCATATGTCAAGGCTCAAAGCTTGCGTGGCAGCATTCATGCAAATGTTGCTCTAGGCAGACAGTCACGTACGGCAACGTAATCTCGTGCGATGAATCTCGGGACCGACTTGATCGAGCAGATAAAGACTTCATTCAAAATTCGAAGTCATGCGCCAGTAATCCTTTATCTTCGGAGCCGCCCAGGAGAAGTGGTCGCCAGACCACGCAGCTGCGAACTGAAGCCCGACGCTTCTCCCGGGCTGCGACTCGTTCGGCAACAGATTAGAGGCGGCGCTCACCATCGACGGTCCTCTCTTCTCCACCCTAGCTGCTGCCTATAAAAGGAGAGCTCTTCCTCTCACTCGGGACCTCCATTCACCACACCGCCTCCCTGCTGCTGCACTCGCAGGCCACCACACACATACATCTTCCACCACTCGTCGTCATTCTGCTCCTTGTTCTTTCTCACACACCCCTATCGATTTCTGGTAGAGGTGTAGGAGTCGTCGCCGCCGTGCCGCCGGAGGTCGCCATGGCTGCACTGCAAGGTGAGAATATGTGAAGGTTTCAGGAGCCGTCTGGGTTTGCTTGGCTATGCAGGTTTGCCGGCCGAGGTTGAGAGGTTAAGAAGGAAAGGTTCCAGTGTTGCAAAAAAAAGTAGATCATGGATTGGGTTGGCCGTAGGTCTGTAGGTGTAATTGCAGTGCAAGCAGATCGTGTGATCTGTATACAAGGTTAGTGCCATGAAGAAATAAGTGCAGTATGAGGAAGGTGTAGGGCCTGGCTATGGAGTTTGAGTTGTAGATGACAGTCCCAGGGAAGGAGATGTGTCAAGGTGTATCTGTGAGAGATGCCCCAGATGTGGTTTTAGATTGAAATGCAATGCCGGGCTGCAAGTATAGAATTAGAACATCAAATTCTGTGAGTGTGGCTGACGTGTGCCAAGTAAGAAAGATGTTGCAGTCATTAGAGAATTTAGACAAAGTTAGTATCTGAGAAGTTGGCAAGTTTCAGTGTACAGTTTGATAAGAACAGTGCCGGCAGTGATGTGTACATAGATCCGTGGCTGTTGAATGTGGAGCCAGGAATTCATCAGTAATGTTGTCAATAATTCAGAGATATAGCAGAAGTTTTATGTCGAGATCAACAGTAGTTTGATAGGCGACACTAGTCTTTAAATCTCTGAAGTTCAAAATATAGTTTAGTAGATGCAAAGAAGCGTATGAGGGAAGTTCAGGTTGAGATCATAGTATGTCCAGTGTTGGGCGTTTATGAGTCCAAATATTCAGAGTTGCAGGGTTTGCCATTTATATAAAAATTAGAGAGAGATCCAAGTGAATATATGCTCATTTTAGATTCGCCGGTTTGAGTATGAAAGAATGCAAAGCAAAGAAGTAGCTTTTATTGTGTATGTATAGTTGGCTCTGAATTAACAAGAAGACCAATTCGAGGTGCACGTCTATGCACTCAAGCTAGCAAGTTGTTTGAGATGGGCATTAGCATTGTTGTTTTACCCTCTGTGTGTTTATAAAATAATTGACGTGTAATTTACAGAAAGGAAGCTATGAGCCGTGCATTTCTTTTTACTCAGATATGCATAATCGCCAGTCTCAACGATGTGAGGTTACAGCAAATGATAAGTTGTTTAGCTCCTTGACCGACGAGGCTAGGAGAATATTGTTCTCTTAATTTCCGTGACCGACGAGGCCGAAAATTATTTATCCTGACCGACGAGGTAGGATATTTATTTGTTCGTGACCGACGAGGCCGAACCATTTTACTTTGCTATAATCCTTTTGTTGGCGGGGCTTTAGCTTTTGTGTTATATTTATTCTCAAATATTTGGAGATTGCATAGCTCAAGACTTAGAGACACGACTATCATCGCAGCTTAGTTGGAGGTCTTCCGTAGAAGTTAGTCTATGGATGTAATTAACCGGGTTGTCTTACGAGATCCTGGGAACCAGGAGTTACACAGTCACTTGATTTAGTCAGATGTTTTGATCAAGGAGTTATGATGTAAACCCAAGGGGACTTGTACCATGATTCTGTAAAGGATTAACAGAGTTCCCTATGTGTTTATATGTTTGTTATTTATTTATTTATTTATTTATTTGTATACATTAGTATACTGGCACGCCCGCGCTTTAGTAAACCAAGTCGGAAGGACAACTCCTTTAGGGAGTTGTTTCTTTTCGTCAAAACACTATGTACATAGTTTTTTTATTGGATCAAATTAATATCTTAGATGTCATCATCATTGACTTTGCATCTAGAAATGGTAGAAGAAAATTTTAAGGTACCACAATGATTCTTGACATAACGTTGCCTTTATTATTGTTGTTGTTATTGTTATTGTTATTATTATTATTATTATTATTATTAAAGTGTTCAATTAATATTGCTACCACCATTATATTACTATTACTATTATTACTATAGGGCTTCTATTTGTAGGTTTGCCCCGGGCCACCAAAACCTCAGGAACGGGCCTGACAATATTCTTTAACTACAAAAGCTAACTAATAATTTGGTTGGCACAATACTCAAAACATGTAAGGATGACAATGTATGTCAAAATTTCATTTTCTTATCCATGACAAAGGAAGAACATAAGAATCTTTTGACTGGACAGAATGATATCAGGTTACTTGCATCCATCTTCAAAAGTTACATACTGACCACCGACTTTTGTAAACCCAAAGCAGCTATCAACGAACCATGATAATTTGTCAAGCATCTCCCCTGATTCAGTGGCTACAAATGTTCAACCCAAGGCATCTCTCTAGTATGAAAGCTATACAATTGGATAACTTTGTGACGCATCTCTCTCAATCACTTCAAAGTTTTCTTTAGCAAGTCTTCCTCAGAAAGCAATTGTCAACAGACATGGGCAGAAAAATTATGGTGACACAAGGTAGGTAGTAAAGTGCAAAGGTCAGCATGGGACTCCTTATTGTCAATTCCGCCACCCACCTGTGTCAAGAACAAAAAATTCTTAGAAATAGATAAATTACAGTAACTAGTGTACCATGGAAAATAAAATTTTATTGAAACCACCTCTGGGAAGCTCGTGGAAAAAGTAGATGTGCAAATGATGATCATGATGGTTTCTTGTGTGAAATCTAACTTGACAATACATGTCTTCACACACTAATAAACTTCTTCCGCTGTGGTAGGTGATAGGAATCAGATTTGACATATTAGAAAAGGTCTACATAAGTATATAGTTAGAGATGTCTCACCCACCCCGCCATTGGCAACAATGCCATTGTGACCAGGTTTCTTTTCAAAAACACATATGTGGCATCATGATGACCTTCCTTGACAATCTAAGGTCCTCATACAACACTCTTTATGTCGAGTTTCCTATAGTGAAACATGGTGAAACACATTAAATATGGGCCTATCTTATGTTGAAAATAAGCTTCTAAAATGTTGTGGTTATTACAAGACACTAACTTTGTCATGCATGGGGATAAAATCATGGTAAAATATGAAGAGTGTTAAAAGTTAGATAATTAGGTATCCATGCTTCATGGTGAAGTATGGGATGTTCTAGAAGCTAGATATTGACATTTTTTTTGAGGTAACAGCTAGATATTTACATTGTAGGATTAGGATAGAAAAATTCTGGAGTTAGATATTTTGATTAGAAGAGTGTGGAATATTGCCATGTTGCAACATACTAGACACCATGTACAAGTATAAATAGGGGTTTGTTTCAGAAGAGCATTTTTGTTTTAGAAATTAGTGACACAAAGCTACTTTCATAAGAAAAAGAACCAAACTTTTGGTACCAAAACTAGAATAAAGCAGAGGATGCCCTGTAGTCTGATTGTTGCCAACAATATTGAAAGATATATGGTTGTTTGGTGATTGTCAAACTGACCACAATATAAGAATAAATAAATAAACATACAACATGAGGCTCACAAGAATTCAGCTAGCTCCAATACTTTCATAAATGAAGACTATAGGTAGCTCCAGTACTTTATTAATCAATGAGGAAAAGGATGTCATGATCTTCAGTTAGCGCCTATAGTCTGATTGTTTTCTGCCATGTATGCCCTCCACAACTGCCACTAATAAAGAGAGCAATTCTTCATCACTTGCGTCAGTATCCTGATAATCCTCAAATTGTTGTTCAATTTGGACTTTATTCCATGATTCCTCCAAAACATATAAAGGAATCTGGGCAGGGCATTTATGGCCATAACGACATTCGTCACCACATTTCATGCATAGGCCCATCTTTCTTCTCTGTGCTTGTAGGATTGTTAGCTTGTTATCTAGTCTTGGTTTATATTCACTAGTGGACTTGATGGTGTTGCCACCAGATGAATTCCCCATAATATCATGATGTGGTGTTGTACACAGAATACCATTAGCTTGTATTTGTGTAGATTTAGCTGGTGACTTTGTGTACTTGTGTACTTGTCAAAATTATCTTGTTCCCCGAGAATGATACCTCTTTGTAGAGTAATAGCATCAACTATTCTAGGTTTATGTAAAATAATAGCATTACTAATATTGTATGTAAGGCCATTTAGGAACTTTTGCACAAAGAAAACCTCATCCAGATTCCTATTGTGAACCAGAACCGTATGTTTGACCTGCTCAAACTGATTAGCATACTCAAGGACATCCTCAGTTTGCCTAATGTTCAGCTGGTCTCTCATATAGTTTATCTCTCCTAAACTTTTGTTCTACTGCTACACAAACCTCATGTCCGGAGTCAACACCGTGCTTGACTTCATAAGTTTGTAGCCAAAACATAGCATTTCCTCGAAAACTAATGGTGGCCAGAGGTGCCCACAAATGTGTTGGCAATTGGAACATGACAAAATACATCTCACACCTTTCTCTCCACACCTATGGGTGCTCACCAGTAAACTTGGGAGAATTCATCTTTGGAAGCTTATATTCTCTAGTATGTGGAACATGATAAGAAAATACTCACGATGCTTACTAGGTTCAGGTATCCCTTTGGTGGAAGGTTTGTACCCACCCTTGCCCAGGGTGCGATTGGGTGTTGGAACACGTACATCGTCACCCTAGAGGTCAAGTTGAAGACGGTGGCCGTTGGCCCACTCCTCTTCCTTGTGCAACTGAGCGTGGAGGCTTCGATAGAGATTTCAGCACCTTGAGGTGTGATGTGAGACTCTTTAGTTCGGCCGCCAACTTAGAGGAGATCGTCTCAGCATCAATGATGTGCTCGTGTACTTCTTCCACCATGTGGTGAGTTTGAGTTGTCCGATGGTGAGGTTCTTGACCCCCTCGAGGACAACATTGATCTTCTCTTTGGCTGTTGCCATGTGAAAGGTAAGCGTGGGTGCTCTGGTCTTCTTTCCTCGTTGTTGAGATTGGATCATGGGTGGCGGTGGCGGTGTGCTGGAAATTGGGCAGATGAATTTGGGTGTGGGGTGCTAGGGTAGTTATCTAGGGATCGCGCCAGGGTCAGATCTTTGTTGGACAAGTTCACCGCGTTGAGGAATTCGGCAATCGATGATGAACTGTGGAAACAATAATTTTTGCACCCCAACGCACCCCTCGCTCATACGGGTCATGAGTCCCAACTCAGGGATCCTTGGCTCTAGTACTAGAATGTCATGACCCGAGGGCTGGACGGCTTGACGGCGTCACGCATGGTGGTAGAGACGGTGACACTGCTCGAGTAGGAGGAGGAAGAAGAGATAAAGTTAGGGTTGAAGTTGTTGTTCATTGCATAGCCCAGTACAAGCCCAACGGCACGCAGGACGGCTTACAATCTATGAGCTGGTAATGGCCTAGTAGTCGGCCCATGACAGAGAGCAAGAGGAATAGAGAGCTTGCAGACAAAGGCATGATGATATCTGTAGGAATCCGAAAGAGCCATCAAATTGGACCGCCGGTTTGTTGTTACCACCACCACTGTCCTATTACCGCCAGCAACCACTCTCGAGCAGCTTAGCTGCCATGGCCTTCCACAAGCATGCGCCCAGGAGCAGCGAGCCGTATGCCATCTAGCCCCTACTGTGACCTCCAATCTGCTTTGGCAGAGGAGAGATGCGCAAGCAAAGTGAGAGAGGCAGAGCCGCATAGAGTTAATGCGGCAATGCCTCCCATCCGCATTGTGTAGAGAAACGGATAGGCTACGCTAGCTAAAACAGCTTTAATCTACCGCGCAAACCCAGGAACCTTATGAGTAGGAGATCACAGATCGTTACCACTACACGCGTGGGTGCAACGGAACTGTCTCGATGTAGGAGATCACGTCGATGTGGCCGGTGGTGCAGTTGCCAACATCCGTCTGGTCCGGCTTGTCCTTGTGCTCCGAACGCAGCACCTCGGAGGCATCCACACGTACGAAAGAATGCGTCACGATCTGGACTGCTAGGTCTGCAAGAGCAATGGGAGGCGCGGGTGTCGAGGGCTGCGGCGACGATGACCAAAAGTGGTGGCACCCCTAGCCCCTCCCACGTATATATATAGGGGTACTAATGAGCTTCTATCTCATAGGCCCAATAGGAACCCTAATCACTCATGGATCAATATCCCTTTGGGCCTTTAGTGGATCCAATCCAATTGGCTTTAGGCTATCCCCAACCCAAGACATCATCAAGTAGTTTCTATGCATCCATGTCATATAGACACTACCTACAGAAACTACCTCTTCAATGCTATGGACACCATCCAATCACATATGTTCTCCCTCCTTTTCTCTCCCTGTCATCAAGTTCCATTTATTGGTTCTTGTGTAGACATGGTTTCTCATGCAAGACACCATGTCCTTCTCTCTCTTCTTTAATTCTCTTGCCACATAAGCAAAATTGCTTATGTGGCAGACTATTTAATGCTATGGACACCATCCTACTAGATGGGTTGGGGATGGCCTTAGGGCATATATCCAACACATTGATGAGAAGAAATAAAGAGATAATGGTACAATGCTCATGTAAAAAAAATACATGAAAAAGAACTCTCAAGAAGGGCCACATGATGGCAAACCTAAATCTCCCCGCCAGCATGCTATTTTTTTTTGGTGAACTAACATATTGTAAAGAATATTATGCCCTTCATTTAAGTTATCGAATCTAGAATATATACTTTAAGTCCGGTTTAAAGCATATCGGAATTGAATATGTAACATATCATTATCTTTTCATTATCCAATAGCATAGTGAACTTTAAAATGATACGTATATTGAACCAAATAAGCGAAGTTTTCATTTTACTGTGATTTGTTCCTGAATTGCAAAATATGTTTTTTTTATAAAAGAATACACACACTAGAGGCAAGTACTCTGGCAGAAGGATACAAACTTTCAGTTCCTACTTCCTACCACTGATTGGGGTTATTCACATGTGTAGATTAGCATTTGTAGCTTCAGGTGATGCATATGTTGAAAATCTCACGGACAATTAGTTCAACAAGGACCATGCATATTTCACCAAAAAAGACACATGTATTATTTCAAACAAAAGTATTTGAGATCGTTCTTTTTAATAAAGACTAGCAAACATGCCCGTGCGTTGCTACGGGCTTTGGTTAATATAGTTTTTATCTTTTTATTTGGCTATTTGGACACTTAAAATATATTAATTTAAATTGATTTTGTATTTAGTTGTTTTGTTCTAATTAGTTCAATACAAGACATGTTTAGAGACAAACTTTTGAGATAAAAATTAGCCGGTGATTGTCGGTGAGTTATGCTGACTAGGTTCTCGAGGGGATGCCTCGAGAGAAGGGTTTGAGGAGAAGTCGTCGAGAATCTAGAATCGAAGGTGACAAGAGACGATTTAGATAGGTTCAGGCCGCAATATGCGTAATACCCTACGTCCTGTATGGTGTATCTTGTATTGATCTGGTGTTTCGAGGGGGGTCCCTGTCTCCCCTTATATATGCCGGAGGACAGGGGTACATAGAAACCGTATGAGAACAGGAGACTTTTACAAGTTAATCTCTAATTCTCTAATACAGCCTATCCTAAATTCCTAACCGACTAGGGCTAATCCTTGTCTTGTGCGTCAAGTCTTGTACTTGGGCCAGCCCATAGGATGGCCTGCCAGGGTTGTTTAGTCCGTCAGGACTCTACACCGTCAAGCCCCCGAACACCTTATCTCCTGAAGGACAACTTTGTTGAAAATACAAGGTTCTTTGAGATCCGTCAGGCTTGTTTGTAACCCACAGGGTTCCTTGCTTTTGGAAGTTACAACCATGCTGTCCAAAAGGTAATGAAGTGCTCACAAATCTTTCTGAAGTTTGGATTGGTGCACACCGAATAGGTGCGCCTAATTGGGCAGCCCCGAGCCTCGTTTATCTTTGAAGAAGAAATTCGAGGCTCTTTCCAAGTCCGAATCTGAAGAGAATCAATTTTCGAAGAAGTCCGAGTTCTTTTAGAACTCCTTTGAATTTCAGAGAAATATTTCCTGAAAATATTCCCACAGCCCCCGAGTCTAAATTTGAACGAATTTAAATATAGGATCAAGGAAGGACCAAAATTGAAAAGTACCGAAGTAACGATTCAAAAAGTCAATTTAAACCGTTCGCCTCCCATGTATCTGTACGCACTTTTATGAAACAGATCTAGGGTTAGCGACAGTTGTTCTGTTTAGCAATCCGAGAACTGCGCAAACAAATCCTCAACTCCCTCAAGCCAAAATCCCAGCCACACCAAAACGCAGCAAACCAAGATGGCCAGTGGTGAAGGATCCAGCCGAAGCAAGAGCGCGAAGAGGAAAGCCGAAGCAATGAAGGAGATTGCTACATCTGAAGAAGCAGCACCTGTTGGAGAAAGCCATTGCTTGGAAGATCCAATTAGTGACTGGCCAACCAGTATACTAAAGGAAAAACATATCAAGAATCTGGAAACTGATGGATTTATCGTAGCGCAAGAAATCAGCCGGTGGAGGTGTGCTCATGGTCATGAATACCCTACAGAAGAAACCGAAGAAATCACGGTATAGAAGGCTTTTTACGAAGTTGGATTTGGCATGCCTACGTGCGATTTCTTCCGACGCATTTTGCGGTTTTATGGAATAGAGCTTTGCCACTTGAGCCCCAACTCCATTCTCAACTTATCCATCTACATCCATCTGTGTGAGGCTTTCCTAGGAATAGACCCACATTTTGCGCTATTCCGCCACCTTTTCAGAGTCCAAACATCAAGCGGACCTTTCCAAGTGGTTGGTAAGGTGGTAATTCAATTCCGCCAAGGCATGAGGCCTCTATATCTGGAGTATTCCACCAAGGAGAGTCTGAAGGACTGGCAGAAGGAGTGGTTTTATGCTTGGAACCATCAACCCCAACTACCCAGCCGCTCAGGACAGCCACCAGTAATGAAGCCGAATTGGAGTGAATCGGTTAGAGTGAATCAAGCAATGCAGATCCCAGAGTTTTTAAACATGATCCGAGATCTAAAATCGCAAGGATTGACATGAGTTGGCGTCTACAAATCTTTTCTGATGAGGAGGATTAACCCTGCAAACAACACTGTAACCCAGGGTACTCATACTCTGGGGAGACTGATCCCTCACGAAATGCTACATGAGCCTTTATTGAGAAGAGAGCCATGCAACTACTGAAGAAGTATATGGCTATCAGTAATGAAGACATGCCAGAGATCATGGAGATATCCAAAATCACCATGACTCCTGAGGTAAGAGTTGTACTTTTGAAGTATAAACCAATGCATCTGGTGTATCCCTGTAGTTTGCCAACATAACATTATTACTGACCAGCTATGTCATTTTGCAGTATGAAGCCAGACGATTGCTATATGTCAATCTTCCTCCTCTAGATCCAACAAATGCAGAGGAAACCGATGTGATAGCCCGATGCCCAGATCCCAAAATCAGTGATCAGGTTGGTAAACGCAATTCGTATTCTGATAAGTCAACTACGGATGAAGAAACTGATGAGCAACATTGCAATGCTGAGAATCAGGATGCTGAAGAACCCCGGGCCAAAGCAGGGCAACCTCCAAGGGAGGTGAAGGCTTGAAGAGAACCACAACGACAGAGCTGAGTGCTCCGGTGCCCAAGAGAGCACGAACACTAGCCAAACCTCGAGTGAGGATCATCTATGAGGAGAAGAAGAAAAGATCCCCACAGCCAAAGATGCCATCATCTGCAGGGATAGCCATCGGAGAAATCGGCACCAGCCGGCCGCAGCAAGGCGGCACTGTCCGTAAGCCATTATCAGAGGAAGAAATTATACATAATATTTTCAACCTACCTCGCCTCCGTATGCTGGCTCAGGACCAATCGTAGAAGAAAACAACCCTGCCGGTCGAGTCGCGGTGGATCAAGAGCCAGAAGAGGAGTTCACACTGGGAGAACCTGAAATCCCAATGCGGCCCATTATCATGTAAGTTGTCTGAAGACCATTGCTTGGTAATAATAACTCGTAGTAATTGGAATCCAATCTGATTGTGATGTCACTTGTGCAAGACTGAAGAAATTCCACCAGTGGTAGTGAGTGCGCCAGAGGCCTCAGTGCAAGAAGAACCCAGGGAAAATCCAAAAACAACTCTTCCTGAGGTCCTTCCAGCCACACTATCGGTAAACCCACCAGAGCCAGTAGAAGCGCGAGTAGAAGAAACAGTTGCTGAGGTTCTGGCGGATATTGAACAACTGGTAACACAGGCTGTAATAGAAGAAACCATAGCTGAACGCCTTGTCCAGGATGTTGTGGAGGCCCCGAGCAACATGGGAACATCCCAAGCTAATCGGGTGGAATCTGTACCAGAAGCTGAGTGCTCAAGGGGTAAGCAAGTTGAACAATCAACCCAAGAGCAAGAGATTGAAGAAATCCCCCGAGTACCCACAACCGTAGAAGCTGGAGAAGGGATCGGGAACTTCCGAACCGGAAGCTACAACCCAATGTTAAATCCAAATCCGCAAGCATTTGAATATGTCTTGGATGCGGAGGAGGATGAGGGGTACATCGACAGGGGTCTTTACCATGCCGAGAGGGCAGTAGCGTATTTCAAGGTACGTAGAAGAACCCTGAACTTGCTGTTATGTTAAGCATTGTCTCATAGTTGTATTCTGCAGGCCGTCGGTGAAGCATCGAGGCGAAAAACCGACTACATCCGCAATATCTCTTTGATGCATGCCAAGGCCGAGCACATCCAAAAGGTACTGGATCGGGAGCGCAAAGATCGCCAAGCCAAGGAAGTGGAAGATGCCAACACGACCCGCACCCTGCACCTGTGCACTAAGGAACTGTCCGCAGAGAAGGATGGCCTGAAGAAGAAGCTGACCACCGCAAAATCAGAGCTCAAAGGTACCCTGACTTTGTTTATATCTTGCAATATGTCACCAATATGTAGTCGTAATATCAACTCTGCCTTGATCTATGGAGCAGATGTGCAACAGAAGCTGTCGGCAACCCAAAACAAGATGACAGATTGGTCTAACTTGGCCAATCGTCATGAACAAATGTTGAAGACCATCTCTACAGAGCATGACATTGTTAAGGAACAACTCAGAGTTGCTGTTCAACAATGCAAGGATGCCGATGTGCAGTTAATTTAGGTCATCGAGCAGCAAAAGAAGGCTGCCAAGGATCTTGAAGATGCGCGGGAAGACAATAGGCAACTATCTGAAGAACTCGTCCAGCTGCGCGAAAGCCTTGCGGACAAGAAGACGCTGGATGAAAAGCTTGAGAAGACAACCAAGAGGATGACGGAGCTTGAAGAAGCCATGCAACAATTGAAGAAGTCTGACGAGGACCTGGCCGAAGCCCCAAAGCGGATTGCTCTTCTTGAAAAAACCGCAAATCCATTGGTGAAGGCTCTGGTCCCAGAAGACCCTGCAGCTCCTCAATCCTTCTTGGAGCGCCATAAGGCTGTGCCTTGGCAATTGAAGGCATTTATCAAGAAACCCTCCGAGGCGTGCCTTGTGCATATATTAGCAGTAGTAAAGTTTAGGTACCCTGAAGTAGACATTAGCAAATGTGTAGAAGGCGCAGAGCCAAACTACACGGAAGAAGTCTTCAGGGGCCTGAAAAAAGAAGCCGAGCCAGTTGCCAAGGCAATTGCGCAGAGCTTGAAGTTGTAATCTGAACAATTAGTCATGTGATGAGTAGTACTATTTTATTGTCATGCAATGAAATGTATATATGTGACATCCCTGATGTAATACATTGAAAGCACCTTTAAAACAGGCTAAAAAGGGAACAATGGTGTTAGAATTCAAAAAAAAAAATTGACCCAATATTCGAATTGGAATTCAAACAAAGGTCTTTTTGACACCAACTGAAAATCTCAAGAAAATTTTACTAAACTTGAAAATCTCCAAAAATAAAAGTTGTTAGTCATCACAAATAAGGCCTAGTCACTGTTGGGAACTTTTGCAAATTTTGCAATTCAGCCCCTCAAAAACTTGAAAAACAGTTCTGAACACCTATTTGAATTTGGTATGTTTGAGCTTGAAAAATTTGAAATTTCAGGTTCACACCAAAAAGAAAGTTGTGTCCTACATTTCAAACTCCAACTTTTATCTTTACACTTTTTGAAGTTCAGTTCAAATTTTTGGAGAAAATTCAAAAGGGGCAAAGGAGCTCCACGGGGCGCCCGACAGACCCCTGGCACGCCCTGCTCCTGGTCGGAGTCCGGCCGGCGTGCGGTGGAGGCCGCGCCGGGCCGGCCGAGCTGCGGCGGCAGCTGGCTCTTGTCCTCGTGAGGTTGTCCAAGCCTCCCGTACGGTCACGTCGCGCGCTGTAGCGCCGCATTGCCGCGCCGCGCGGTCAGGCCATCATGGCGGGCGGAGCTCCGCCGTTGGCCATTGTGCGCGCGCGCCGCGCAGAGCCGCTCCACGGCGGATTCTCTCCCCCGCTACGCGCCAAGTCTCCACTGCAGCGTATCCCACTCCCTCACGCGACAATCCCCCTCGCCCAAACCCTCGCGCGCGCACTGCCCGAGCTCGGGGCGCATCAATGGCGCGTCGCGTCACCGTCTCTCCTCGCGCGCGCTCCCGAGGAAGCACATTTCTCTCTAACGTGCTCAAGTACCCCACCGAGCACCCACACTCCTTCCCCTCAGTCCACACGCAGTCATTTCCCTCTCCCCGCGTTCGCTCCCATCTTCTTCAACCTATAGCCGCGCCGAGCAGAGCTCGAGCTTCCTCGCCGCACACCGAAATCAACCGCGTTCCCCTCCACGATTTCCCAATCCCCCGCGCGTGAAGCTCACTCACTCACCCAGCTAGCCGCTCGAACATTTGCCAGCTCGAATCGAGGCACACACGCTGGGAATCGAAGCTTTTCCCCATCGCTCGGCCGTTTCCGCCGTGAACATCACCTCCATGTCGAGCTCCATACTCCGGCCATCCCTGTCTCCGCCAAGCCCCACGACGAGCTCCACCATCGTCCGGTGAAGCTCACACGCCTCTCCGCGCATCGTCTCGACCACCGCAGCCCGCTACCGACGTCGCCGGAGCAAACCGCTCCACGGCTCACCGTCGACGAGCCGCGCCGCTTCACCTCCGGCCACGAGACCTACCTCAACCGACTCGCAGTGAGCTCCTCTCCATTTCCCCCAACTTTCCCTGAGCCAACTCGCCGTCGTTTCGCCGGCGTAACAACGTCGACGAGCCGTGGACCGGTTCGCGTTCCCCTTTTTAGTTCTAGGGCCCTCTGCGCAAATATCAGGGACTGGTTTGAAAAGTTTTAAAAGTTCTAGGGTCTCCGGCGTAAAAAGAATCTTAAACCTAGATCTATTTTGCTGAGATCTTGTAAACTCCACCAAAAATCGTACAAAAATCGGAAAAATGCACAAAATACTCTTTGGACTCGTGCGATTGTAAACTCCAATCTCATGTCAGCATGTATGTACTTTTGGTGAACCGTTCTTGAATTAAAATTCAAACTGTGAATTTAGAAACTTGTGCACCATTTCAAATCCTGAGCTCTGCTAGGGCTGAGCTTTGGATATGTTGTTTGTAGTAACATTAGACACCTTGTGTCCGAAGGGGACCTAAAAATATGCACTGTAGCTTCAGTTATGAATTAAATTGTGATTTCTGTCTGAGTTTAATCCTGCAATTATTAAAAATAATCCATGCAGCCAAAAATCACCATTTTTCTCTAGAGGCCTAAGAGCTTGTTTACACATGTGGTAAAAATGCTAAACTTAATTTTTGCCCTGTATAGACTGGCAAATAAATAGATGTGTGTTTTCGGATAGGAAATTGTTGAGGACTGTCCAAGGGTTATTTTGAGCCACCAGTTGGACAGAGCCCTCCTCCCACTCATGACTAGCTCTGGTAGAAAAATTACCTGATTTGGAAGTAATTTCAATTTTATATGAATTAATTCTTTTTTCTGGGGCAGTAAATAGATTCATTTTTAATAAATTCTGTGTAGCTCAGTTTTAGCTAAATTTTGGAGTGAGGCTAACTCTTATACTCCAGTAGCTGTCATAAAGTTTGTAGATAAAAAGGATGAACAGAAACAGAGAAACAAAAATGAGAAGAAACTAGATTAGAATTGAGTTTTGAAGAAGGAAATAGATCACTTTGATTAAATAAATAAATATGGAGCATGTGAAATCTAAAAATTTCAGAACAACACCCTATCTTCAAAATAATAAATTGTATTATCTTATATATGTACACAATCACCATCATAGATACTTAAAATTTCACACCCCTTCTCTAATTTAACGAAAGAGAAAGTAGTACACTAGCATGTCTAGGTGAATATGGCCTACAAGGCCCTGGTTTTAGGTCACTTAGGCAGCCACTATAAATTTATGCATCTCATGTAGAAGGCGCTCTTGCGGACGGCACCTATCACCTCATCCCCACCGACGAAGAAGGAACTCCCGAGAGCGGTGCCAGCGAAGTCGCGGTCGACCCGGAGACTAACAGTCAGTCCGCCCAAGAAGGCAAGCCCTGGAGCATGACCTAACTTTTAATTGTGCAATTATGTATTTATTTATGCTTGTGCATTTACGTTGTAGGAATTGTTTGAATACCATAGTTGCATGATTCTAGTACCTATGACTTGAGATACTAGTATGGAAGGATCGATAGAGCAATGGCTATAGGTCCGTTACAAGTCGAGTGATTTCTTGTCACTCGCGAGACATAGGAGTTGCTTGTCTTTACTTATGTTGGAATCATAAGGATGGACGGGTGGGATGGTATGTGTAGATCTCCCGCCCGTATATGATAATTGGATTAAGGTCGAAACGTGTGGTATTGTGTGTCAAGTTTTTGAACGTACCACATGCATGCCGATATATGGGAATCGGTAAGCCCGGTACCAGATTGAACTAGCTAGGGCCGATAGCCATCTCTCCTTGGAAACTTTTGTTTCCCTTGCCGTACACTTGTGGATATATGTGTGATGCTGTGAGTGAAGCAGTAAACCTTTATCCTAAGAGAATGGACCCTGTTCCGAATTGTGGATCGATGGGAAAGGTTGGGAAGTGCTTGTGCCTTTTATAGCAACCATTGTCCGTGTGTGTTGGGTTTCCCCTGGCCAGGTAGCAAAATTCGGTTCGAACTGTCCGCTTCTCGCGGTTAATGAGACTGCTTGACCGCTGTGCTGCATTGAGTAACAAGTGGAACTATGAGGAGGATGAACTCGTTGTATGAATTAAATTATATTGCACCACTTGTATGCTTAGAGAGGATGCTAATCTAGAATGGTTAATTCTAATAGAATATGATGCTAAAATCATGAAAGTAAGGATCCACTTTTAGTTGCTTTTGGCAAACAAACCCACCAGCCAAAAAGCCTCTCATGTCTAGAAGTCGGTGATGTAGTTTTCACCTGACGGGTAAGCCTTGCTGAGTATTAGTATACTCAGCCTTGCTTGTGGCTATTATTTCAGGTACTGTGATGGATGTGGCAGTCGATGCCATCACTTGGCCTACCCAGGTCCCCCCTGGATGGCACGTCGAGTGGGTTCCGTCCTCTGCCGAGGATCGGGAGGAGTAGCACCATGCCGGCTTCACCATGGTGTTACTATGCATCGTCGTTAGTTTATTTATTCCGCTGCAATGAATTTATTCCGCTGCTTTGAACTTACATACTCTGATTTAAAACTCAAACTTGATTTGTAATAACTCTATGATATTATTTATGTATGATGAATTTGTGGAATGTTGTAATCTCTGGAACCCACCTTCGCGTGGGCGCGCTTGTTGTTTCGATCGTAAAAGAAAGTGGTTAAATCGGGTATAATCCGACGGCGCTCCAGCTTATTCCGGATTAAGTGCCTGACTGCTCGATTAGCGGTCCAGGGGTACTTAACTTGGAATAATTTCGGAGTGGTCCGCCACAGCTGACATTAGAGCCGAAACATGCGCACCTGAGAGAGCAACAAACCTTAAATAAATATTTTGGAATAAAACTTGCCAACCCTTACTTCCGCCACGCACTTGCGATGGAATGTTATCCATAGGACCGCTAAGGATGATATATAGAGCGTGAAGCCTATGTGGGTTAAGGGATCACGATGTGTTAGGTGGCTAATTATATATTATACTGACTTCCAGCACATTTCATTCTGTCCTTTATTTTCCGCAATGGTGGGCGCAAGGTACGGCGATTGCTGTAACGTACCACGGTACTATATGAAAATATATTGGCGACACATAGTCAATACGCCGTGATGGCGTATGAACCTAGAATAGCATGGTGGGCGCAAGGTACGGCGATTGCTGTAGCGTATCACGGCATCATATGCAAATATGGTGGCGGCACAAAGTCAATACGCTATTTCATGAGCGTATGAAATTGTCAATATGTTGCCTTGGTGACATATGAAGCATTGCCTGTTCAATGTTGAACGTTCGGGTGCCACCTCTATAGTGGGTGGTAATGTATGGAGACGTTTTCGTGAGTGCTGGCACGAAAGGTTGATTATACATGTTCTGGAATGGAATTTTCTGCAGGTACATTAACCACGATTCCGTAAGTGAACGGTTGGAAAAGTTCGGCTAGTTAATATAGGGAGAGACGGATATTGCCTAGCCACCGGCACTAACTTCGTAGGCCAAAAGTTTATTGGCATGTGTGTTGGTGAGAACGAATAGGCCACTCATGCATTGCAATTCACTGAAATTTATTGAACCTTAATGCACGACCATCGAACTACCGCCATTCAAAATTAAATAACAACCGGAAATTGTGCCGAGGACAGTCTGCTTGCACCATGAATTCGAACCTGAAAACGATGTCAAACGAAAAAGTGTTCAATATGAAAGTTGTCATAAATGTTATCTAGTTTGTGCTGTAGAAATTTCAACGAAATTGGTTCAGTAGAACTAGAGTTATGCTTAAAATGATAACCCCCTGTTTGCTGGAAATTTCTGGGAACAGTATGTTAAACATTGATCTTTTACACCATCTTAACGACGGTTTTTGCTCAAACCTTCAACATGAAATTTGTTCTAAATTACTTAAGCAATTTTCTGGCCAAATTTGGTAATTTTTCGGTTTGTAAATGTTGGGCTTTATAATTTTTACTACACTGTCCAGAATCTGTTTTTATTCTTTGGCGCTAACCGGTTCTCACCCTTGACCTCTTTGTTCAGAATGGACGCTCATGCTGACCTGGCCAGCTACCCCAACGACATTTCCTTCTCGGACTGTTTAGGATGGGAGGGTTTCCCTAGTATCCTTTGGTCCGTTTTGCAGGCGATGGATTATCCAACCCCGCCACAGTACGAGAGAACCGTCATCAGAGACCGAGGTGTGACCCGCTCCCGTGTGCGTTTGGTGGTGCATCGCCACCCACCGTGTCCTAGCTCCCCCACTTGGAGTGTGGAAGTTCATGGGCACCACATGGAGACTACTTGTGAGCTAGCTGCCTTGAATGGCATCAGTTCCTTTTGTGCTCAGAACCAAGACTTGGTAGAGCACCAGCTGCTTGGGCTGTTTCCACCGTCCCAGCCGGACGATGCCCATTGGATGGGGCGCTATCTTAGCTCCCCTTTGAGGATGGCGGAAAACCCCGTCGCTGCAGCTGCACTTATGATGAGGTGGATCCGAGCTTACCACCGTTTGCAGGCGCTTTTAGGACGGTCCCAGAGCGAGGTGCTCAACCTTGCCATGGATATGGCTGTCCGTGCCCGAGACATTGGGGTAGAAAGGACCTCATTGTCCATAGAGGTGAGCACCAGAGACGCCATGATTGCTGATTTAGAGAGACAATTGTCGGACCTCCACATTGCGCACAACAACGTCCACAACGAGCTAGTCCAAACAAGGGATGAGCTTGAGAATGTGCATGGTGTTTTGGAGCATGCCAACGCCATGTTAGCCGCCCATGATGCTCAGCACCTTCTTGAGCAGGGTGGAGAGCATGGGGAAGGAGAGGCCCCCGACTCCGACATGGACACCGAGGATGACATGCCGCCCCTTCCAGCTCCACCGTCTCCTATGGGCAGCGAGGCCACCGCTAACAACTTAGATGATTTCTAGAAGTTGCATGGCAAGATTACTTCTCCGCATAGCCTAAATTTTGGCTTCATGATGTAATAGGCTAGATGGAGTTGAGCTCCCCTCTAATCTTTTGAGACAATGTAATTTAATTGGTGTGGGTATGTGAGCCCCAAAACTTGATGAAGTTGTAATGGTTGCGCTGAAAACATTCTGCAGCTAACCTTGTTTTAATTATTAATGGGTGTACCCTTCATTTCTAGGCTGAGACGTGAACTACAAAGTTGTTTGGAATTTGTCATACGAAATGCTTGCAAAATTTTAACCACATTGGTTAAGCGAAATAAAAATGACAATCAAAACACTACAGCTCGGCCTACCGTAAAACAGCAAACGCAGAGAGCTAAAAACTGAATTTTTCGGCTTAGTTCCAGCCCGAATTTGGGTCTGAGCCAAACATGAAAGTTGTAGAGCATAAAATTTTCGAGCTACTGACCGAATGGGAGCATTTGACTTGCTTCCTGCTGGGAAATATGATTTTTCTTCCGAAACTGCTTGTTGATATGTCATCTTTACGCAGTGAACTTCATTATATTGCCACGTTCTATCTTGTCATCATTATGCAAGCTTATGAAATGTGGCTAATACAAGTACCTACTGTAGATGGCCATCACTCGCAGCGGTCATGACGCTAGCGGCTCCAATGCTAACCAGCAGGGGCCAGAAGGGCAGCAACAGCCGCCACCACCTCCGCCACCGCAGCAACCTCCGACGTGGCAACAATTGTATGCTACTCAAATGGAGATTCTCCGGAACCTGCAGCATCAGCAACAAATGACGCAGCAGCAGATGCAACAGCAGGGAGGTCAACGGGCCCCTCCACCTCAAATGGCTCGATATGAGGACTTCCTGGCTACACACCCGTCGGTTTTCTCGAGAGCTGAGGAGCCCTTGGAGGCTGACGCGTGGATTCGAGCCATCGAATCCAAGTTCTCTATTTTGGCCACGCCTTGCAGTTCCAACCGCAAGGTGGTCTTCGCGGCGCAGCAGCTCCGTGGCACAGCTCTCCTATGGTGGGAGAATTACTTGGCCCTGTAGCAGGAGGGTCACTTGATTGAGTGGGAAGAGTTCAAGACCGCTTTCAAGGCTCACCATATACCTGCTGGCTTAGTTGAACAGAAGTTGACTGAATTTCTGGCGTTGACCCAGGGCACCCGCACTGTGCTTCAGTATGCCCAGGCCTTCAATGGTCTGTGCCCATATGCGGGTCATCACGCCGACTCTGACGAGAAGAAAATGGAGAGGTTCCGACGTGGCCTCAACACTAAGCTCAAGGCACAACTCACCACCACCCGAGTTGCCACGTATGGCGAGCTGGTGAACATTGCCATCGCCCAGGAAGACGCCAACGTGGTGCACAAGGCTGAGAAGAAGAGGAAAGCTCCCGCTGGACCCTCGAGCTCACAGGCACAGAGGTTCCGCTTGGTTCCCCCGGCTGCACTGCAGGGGCAACCCAGGGCACCTCAGGGAGGACGATGGGTTGCTAGGCCACCACAGGGTGCGCCCCGTTTCCCTCCACCGCCGCAGCAGCAACCGGTACCGAAGCAGAACGTGCAGCAGCCGTCCCGTCCTGGTGCTAGCTACCAGTGCTTCAAATGTGGCAGCAACAGTCACTTTATCAAGGATTGCCCACAGAACAAGCCGCAGAACCAGCGCCCGGGAACTCAGCAAAACAAGGGCAAGCAGCAGCGGGTGCAAATCAGGCAAGGAAGGCTTAACTAAACCACCTTGGCCGACCTACCTGAGGGAGCGCCTGATATGACTGGTACCTTTCCAATCCACAATCAACCTGCTGTGATATTGTTTGATTCCGGGGTGACGCATAGTTTCATAAGCACAAGATTTCATTCAAAATGTGGATTAAAATCTTACCATACCAAATTAGCTTATGTGATATCAACTGCGGGAGGTAAAATAGCATCCAACCAAGTCACTCGAAAAGTACCAATCAGGCTGGGTAGTAAAATATTTCCTACTAATTTAATTTTGCTTGGGATGGAAGGGATTGATGTTGTTTTGGGGGCAAATTGGATGACTCAACAGAAGGTTGTCCTAGATGTTGCTGAGCGAGTTGTGGAAATAAACTCGCCTACACATGGCCCTAGTGCACTATATCTGCCACAACGGAATTGTGCCAATGCTTGTGCTTACACAATGGTCGAAACGCAATTAAAAGACATTCCGGTGGTTTGTGAGTATGCCGATGTTTTTTCGGATGACTTACCTGGGATGTCGCCGGATAGGGATATTGAATTTGTGATTGAACTCCAACCTGGCACGGCACCTATATCAAAGCGACCTTATAGAATGCCGCCCAATGAATTGGCTGAATTAAAAATTCAACTCCAAGAACTACTGGACAAGGGTTTCATTCGTCCTAGTGTGTCACCTTGGGGTTGCCCAGCTATCTTTGTAAAGAAGAAGGATCATTCTTTGAGGTTGTGTATTGATTACCGGCCTCTCAACGCGGTGACCATTAAGAACAAGTATCCACTTCCCCGCATTGATGTCCTTTTTGACCAACTAGCTGGCGCCAGAGTATTCTCCAAGATTGATCTTCGCTCTTGCTATCACCAAATAAAAATCCGACCTTGTGACATTCCAAAGACTGTCTTTTCCACCCGCTACGGACTATATGAATTCTTGGTCATGTCATTTGGGCTCACTAATGCCCCAGCCTACTTCATGTATCTCATGAATTCGGTTTTCATGTCCGAACTTGACAAGTTCGTCGTGGTTCTCATGTATTCCAAGAATGTGGAAGAGCATGCCGAGCACCTTTGTATTGTTCTTCAAAGATTGAGAGACCATCAACTCTACGCCAAATTCTCAAAATGTGAATTCTGGCTAGAAAGTGTAAAAATCTTAGGCCACACGGTTTCCAAGGATTGTATATCCGTGGATCCAACCAAGGTGCAAGAGGTGATGGATTGGCAACCACCTACCTCTGTCCATGAGATTCGGAGTTTTCTGGGTTTAGCCGGTTACTATCGCCATTTCATTCCGGACTTCTCTCGAATTGCGAAACCCATGACCGAACTCTTAAAGAAGGGAGCCAAATTTGAGTGGAATGACAAATGCGACGAAGCTTTCCACACTTTGAGAAAACATTTAACTTCAGCCCCAGTTTTAGCTCAACCTTACTGCACCAAGCCCTATGATGTCTATTGCGATGCTTCAGGCACCGAACTTGGCTGTGTCCTTATGCAAGAGAATCGAGTCATTGCTTATGCTTCTCGAGCACTCCGGCCTCACGAGCAAAATTACCCTACACATGATTTGAAACAAAACTTTTGGTGGACTAGGATGAAGCGGGAAATTGCCATGTATGTGTCGGAATGTGACACATGTCAGAGAGTTAAGGCTAGCCACTTGAAGGTAGCGGGTACTCTTCAACCCCTACCTATTCCCTCATGGAAGTGGGAAGATATAAGCATGGACTTCATTGTTGGACTTCCCAGAACCCCTCAGGGGCATGACTCCATTTGGGTAATTGTGGACCGCCTTACCATGACCGCACATTTCATTCTGGTCAATACCGTTTATACCGCTAAGAAGTACGCTGAGATTTCTTTGGAACGGATCATTTGTCTACATGGGGTACCCAAGACGATAATTTCAAATCGTGGTACTCAATTTGTAGCACGCTTTTGGGAACAATTGCAACTATCCCTAAGCATAAAACTGATCCATAGTTCAGCATATCACCCTCAAACCGATGGGCAAATGGAAAGGGTAAATCAAATACTTGAGGATATGCTTCAAGCTTGTGTTATTCATTACGGGAAGAATTGGGAGAAATGCTTATCCCGGGCCGAATTCTCCTATAACAACAGTTACCAATCAAGTCTTAAAATGGCACCTTTTGAAGCCTTGTATGGTAGAAGATGTCGGACCCCGTTGTGTTGGTCCCAGGCAGGCGAGAGGTACACATATGGCCCTGACCTTGTGAAGGAAGCGGAAGAAAAGGTTAGGATCGTCCGTGAAAATTTGAGAACCGCCCAATCATGGCAAAAGAGTTACTTTGATTGGAGGCGGAAGCCCCTTCAATTCGAAGTCGGCGATCATGTGTATCTCAAGGTCTCCCCGACCAAGGGTGTACAAAGGTTTGGATTAAAAGGAAAACTTGCACCTCGCTACATTGGTCCATATGAAATCACTCAACAATGTGGACCGGTAGCGTACCATGTGAAGCTTCTCGAGAAGCTCACCGCCGTGCACGATGTATTCCATGTCTCTCAACTCAAGAAGTGTCTCCGTGTTCCGACCGAGGTTGTTGAGCAAGAAGAACTCTCGGTTGAACCGGATCTCTCCTATGATGAGTATCCCGTCAAGATCCTTGATGAGAAGGAGAGACAAACCCGAAGAAGAGGAGTTAAAATGTACAAAATTCAGTGGAGTCATCACTCCGAGGATGAAGCCACGTGGGAAACCGAGGACTATCTTAAGAAGAACTTCCCCGACATCCTTTCTTAAGGCCAAGGTACCTTTTTCCCACCTTGTTCCTAAGTACAATCGAATCTCGGGGCGAGATTCTTTTTAAGGGGGGTAGGCTGTGACATCCCTGATGTAATACATTGAAAGCACCTTTAAAACAGGCTAAAAAGGGAACAATGGTGTTAGAATTCAAAAAAAAAATTGACCCAAAATTCGAATTGGAATTCAAACAAAGGTCTTTTTGACACCAACTGAAAATCTCAAGAAAATTTTACTAAACTTGAAAATCTCCCAAAATAAAAGTTGTTAGTCATCACAAATAAGGCCTAGTCACTGTTGGGAACTTTTGCAAATTTTGCAATTTAGCCCCTCAAAAACTTGAAAAACAGTTCTGAACACCTGTTTGAATTTGGTATGTTTGAGCTTGAAAAATTTGAAATTTCAGGTTCACACCAAAAAGAAAGTTGTGTCCCACATTTAAAACTCAAACTTTTATTTTTACACTTTTTGAAGATCAGTTCAAATTTTTGGAGAAAATTCAAAAGGGGCAAAGGAGCTCCACGGGGCGCCCGACAGACCCCTGGCGCGCCCTGCTCCTGGCCGGAGTCCGGCCGCCACGTGGCCGGCGTGCGGCGGAGGCCGCGCCGGGCCGGCCGAGCCACGGCGGCAGCTGGCTCTTGTCCTCTCGTGGTTGTCCAAGCCTCCCGTACGGTCGCGTCGCGCGCTGTAGCGCCGCATTGCCGCGCCGCGCGGTCAGACCATCATGACGGGCGGAGCTCCGCCGTTGGCCATCGCGCGCGCGCCGCGCAGAGCCGCTCCGCGGCGGATTCTCTCCTCCACTACACGCCAAGTCTCCTCTGCAGCGTATCCCACTCCCTCATGCGACAATCCCCCTCGCCCAACCCCTCGCGCGCGTACTGCCCGTGCTCAGGGCGCATCAATGGCGCGTCGCGTCACCGTCTCTCCTCGCGCGCGCTCCCGAGGCAGCATATTGCTCTCTAACGTGCTCAAGCACCCCACCGAGCACCCACACTCCTTCCCCTCAGTCCACACGCAGTCATTTCCCTCTCCCCGCGTTCGCTCCCATCTTCTTCAACCTCCAGCCGCGCCGAGCAGAACTCGAGCTTCCTCGCCGCACACCGAAATCAACCGCGTTCCCCTCCACGATTTCCCAATCCCCCGCGCGTGAAGCTCACTCACTCACCCAGCTAGCCGCTCGAACATTTCCCAGCTTGAATCGAGCCACACACGCCGGGAATCAAAGCTTTTCCCCATCGCTCGGCCGTTTCCGCCGTGAACATCACCTCCACGTCGAGCTCCATACTCCGGCCATCCCCGTCTCCGCCAAGCCCCACGACGAGCTCCACCATCATCCGGTGAAGCTCACACGCCTCTCCGCGCATCGTCTCGACCACCGCAGCCCGCTACCGACGTCGCCGGAGCAAACCGCTCCACCGCTGTTTTCTGTTTTCTGGGGCAGTAAATAGATTCATTTTTAATAAATTCTGTGTAGCTCAGTTTTAGCTAAATTTTGGAGTGAGGCTAACTCTTATACTCCAGTAGCTGTCATAAAGTTTGTAGATAAAAAGGATGAACAGAAACAGAGAAACAAAAATGAGAAGAAACTAGATTAGAATTGAGTTTTGAAGAAGGAAATAGATCACTTTGATTAAATAAATAAATATGGAGCATGTGAAATCTAAAAATTTCAGAACAACACCCTAGCTTCAAAATAATAAATTGTATTATCTTATATATGTACATAATCACCATCATAGATACTTAAAATTTCACACCCCTTCTCTAATTTAACGAAAGAGAAAGTAGTACACTAGCATGTCTAGGTGAATATGGCCTACAAGGCCCTGGTTTTAGGTCACTTAGGCAGCCACTATAAATTTATGCATCTCATGTAGAAGGCGCTCTTGCGGACGGCACCTATCACCTCATCCCCGCCGACGAAGAAGGAACTCCCGAGAGCGGTGCCAGTGAAGTCGCGGTCGACCCGGAGACTAACAGTCAGTCCGCCCAAGAAGGCAAGCCCCGGAGCATGACCTAACTTTTAATTGTGCAATTATGTATTTATTTGTGCTTGTGCATTTACGTTGTAGGAATTGTTTGAATACCATAGTTGCATGATTCTAGTACCTATGACTTGAGATACTAGTATGGAAGGATCGATAGAGCAATGGCTATAGGTCCGTTACAAGTCGAGTGATTTCTTGTCACTCGCGAGACATAGGAGTTGCTTGTCTTTACTTATGTTGGAATCATAAGGATGGACGGGCGGGATGGTATGTGTAGATCTCCCGCCCGTATATTGTAATTGGATTAAGGTTGAAACATGTGGTATTGTGTGTCAAGTTTTTGAACGTACCACATGCATGCCGATATATGGGAATCGGTAAGCCCGGTACCAGATTGAAGCAGCTAGGGCCGATAGCCATCTCTCCTTGGAAACTTTTGTTTACCTTGCCGTACACTTGTGGATATATGTGTGATGCTGTGAGTGAAGCAGTAAACCTTTATCCTAAGGGAATGGACCCTGTTCCGAATTGTGGATCGATGGGAAAGGTTGGGAAGTGCTTGTGCCTTTTATAGCAAGCATTGTCCATGTGTGTTGGGTTTCCCCTGGCCAGGTAGCAAAATTCGGTTCGAACTGTCCGCTTCTCGCGGTTAATGAGACTGCTTGACCGCTGTGCTGCATTGAGTAACAAGTGGAACTATGAGGAGGATGAACTCGTTGTATGAATTAAATTATATTGCACCACTTGTATGCTTAGAGAGGATGCTAATCTAGAATGGTTAATTCTAATAGAATATGATGCTAAAATCATGAAAGTAAGGATCCACTTTTAGTTGCTTTTGGCAAACAAACCCACCAGCCAAAAAGCCTCTCATGTCTAGAAGTCGGTGATGTAGTTTTCACCCGACGGGTAAGCCTTGCTGAGTATTAGTATACTCAGCCTTGCTTGTGGCTATTATTTCAGGTACTGTGATGGATGTGGCAGTCGATGCCATCACTTGGCCTACCCAGGTCCCCCCTGGATGGCACGTCGAGTGGGTTCCGTCCTCTGCCGAGGATCGGGAGGAGTAGCACCATGCCGGCTTCACCATGGTGTTACTATGCATCGTCGTTAGTTTATTTATTCCGCTGCAATGAACTTATTCCGTTGCTTCGAACTTACATACTCTGATTTAAAACTCAAACTTAGTTTGTAATAACTCTATGATATTATTTATGTATGATGAATTTGTAGAATGTTGTAATCTCTGGAACCCACCTTCGCGTGGGCGCGCTTGTTGTTTCGATCTTAAAAGAAAGTGGTTAAATCGGGTATAATCCGACGGCGCTCCAGCTTATTCCGGATTAAGTGCCTGACTGCTCGATTAGCGGTCCAGGGGTACTTAACTTGGAATAATTTTGGAGTGGTCCGCCACAGCTGGCATCAGAGCCGAAACATGCGCACCTGAGAGAGCAACAAACCTTAAATAAATATTTTGGAATAAAACTTGCCAACCCTTACTTCCACCGCGCACTTGCGATGGAATGTTATCCATAGGACCGCTAAGGATGATATATAGAGCGTGAAGTCTATGTGGGTTAAGGGATCACGATGTGTTAGGTGGCTAATTATATATTATACTGACTTCCAGCACATTTCATTCTGTCCTTTATTTTCCGCAATGGCGGGTGCAAGGTACGGCGATTGCTGTAACGTACCACGGCACTATATAAAAATATAGTGGCGACACATAGTCAATACGCCATGATGGCGTATGAACCTAGAATAGCATGGTGGGCCCAAGCCAATCTGGAATGACCTCGTCTTCACATGTTTGTCATGAAATCGGCGGATACCCTGAAGGTACGCAGCATTATGTAACAAAGCTGCCAATCGTGCCTCTTCGGCCGTATCAACCTCAATCATCCGTTGTTCATCCGCCATAGCTTCTTGAAATTCTTCAACACGGGGAGAGCTATGCATGACATCGACAGGTAAAACTGCCTCAGATCCGTAGACCAAGAAGAAAGGAGATTGCCCTGTAGCTTTGCTGGGTTGAGACTGGAGGCCCCAGACAACTGGGAAGAGTTCTTTCATCGAGCAGCCTTCAGCTTTCTCCAAGGTTCGTTCTATCTGAGCTTTAAGTCCATCAAGTAACATGCCATTGGCTCTTTCTACTTGACCATTAGATCGTGGATGAGCAACAGAGGCATAGCAAACTTCGATGCCACGATCTTCACAATTATCCCAGAACTTGCTACCTTTGAAGGTGGTACCCAAGCCTGTAATGATTTGATGCGGTATCCCGAAGCGCAAAATCAACTCTTGAAGGAATTGGACCGCATTCTCAGATGTTAGTTTGACAATTGAAAAGACCTCAATCCACTTGGAGAACTTGTCAATTGCAACAAAGCAGTACTTAAAGCCCCCAGGTGCTCTGGGTAGTTTCCCAATCATATCAAGCCCCCAGCATGCGAATGACCATGATGGAGGTATCAATTTGATCTTGTGCGCAGGCTAATGTGAATGATGAGCGAAATACTGACATCCCTTGCAATAAAGAACAATTTCTTCTGCATCGTGTAAAGTCGTAGGCCAATAGAACCCAGTGCGGAAAGCTTTGCCCATGATGGTACGAGATGCTGCATGATTGCCACATTCGCCAGCGTGGATTTCCTCTAGAATAGTGATTCCATCTTGTTGTGAGACACACTTCATCAGTGCGCCAGAGTGTGCACCACGTCGGTATAATGTGTCCCCGATTATCACGTAGGACTTGCTGTGATGAACGACCTACTGAGCTTCTACTTTTTCTTCGGGAAGTTTGTCGTGCAAGATATAATCAGTAACTGGCGCACTCCAAGTTGCATCAATAAGCATAACCTCAGGAGCTGAGGTTGTAGTGGCAGAGGGTGTTGCTTCAGGAATAGATGGCTTAGAAAGGTCATTAACGAACACACCGCTGGGTACCTCTGCCCGGGAAGAACCGAGTTTTGATCCAGCAACATTATAGTCTCTCTCGACATGCTGAAATTCAATGCCGAGAAAATGCTTCTCCAACTTTCGAACTTCTTCACAATACGCATCCATATTCTTATGGTTCCGATTCCAGTCCTTATTGACTTGCTTGATTACCAACATTGAATCCCCGAATACCAGTAGGCGCTTAATACTGAGGGTGATGGCTATTTTCAACCCATAAAGAAGAGCTTCGTATTCTACAACGTTGTTGGAGACGGAGAACTAGATCTGCAGAACATACTTGAGTTGATCTCCTCGAGGTGAAATTAATAAAACTCCGGCGCTGCCACCTTCCAGCTTGAGAGAACCGTCGAAGTACATGATCCAATGCGGATATGAAATCAGTAAGGACTTGGGATTTCTTGGCTGTGCGAGATCGAAACTCAATGTTGTAGGTTCCGATCTCAACAGCCCATTTGGCGATACGACCCGTAGCATCTTGGTTGTGAAGAATCTCGCCAATAGGGTATCTAGTAACCACAATGATCTTATAGGATGTCATTAAGACGGCATATAGAATCTTTTGAACTTGAGGGTACCTTGATTTGGAGTCTGAAAGAACTTCACTCACAAAGTACACAGGCCTTTGAATCTTCTGGAGATGACCTTCGTCATCTCGTTCAACAACAATAGCGGCACTAACAACATTGGTGGTTGCTGAGATGTAGAGCAGGAGATCCTCACCCGGAAGTGGAGCAGTGAGTACAGGTGGGGTAGTAAGGAAAACTTTGAGCTTGTCAAAAGCATGTTGGGCCTCCTGTGTCCACTGGAATCTATCCTGCTTCTTGAGGAGTTTGAAGAACTCAGTCCCGCGTTCTCCTAGTTTGGAGATTAAGCGGTTGAGTGCAGCCATGTAGCCTGTAAGCTTCGTGACATCCTTGACAGTACGTGGCGGCTCCATGTTCATGATAGTTGCTGTCTTTTCTGGATTAGCCTCGATGCCTCGTTCGCTGACGACGAACCCGAGAAGCTTTCCTGACGGAACACCGAAGACACATTTGGCGGGATTGAGCTTCCAATGCCACTTGCGTAAATTATCAAACGTCTCGGTGAGATCGGCGATGAGATCCTCGGGGTTTCTTGTCTTGACAACCACGTCATCAACATATGCTTCAATGTTACGATGGAGTTGATTTTGAAGACAACCCTGTATCGCCCACTGGTAGGTAGCACCTGCATTTTTCAAAGCAAAGGGCATGGTTGTATAACAATACGCGCCATATGGCGTGATAAACGAAGTTTTAATCTGATCCTCTTCTTTCAAAGATATCTAATGATATCCTGAGTAACAATTGAGGAAACAGAGAAGAGTGCACCCTGCGGTGTTATCAATAACTTGATCGATGCGAGGAAGTCCAAAGGGATCCTTCTTGCAATGTTTGTTGAGATCGGTATAATCAACACACATTCTCCATTCAGTAGAATTCTTTTTCTTTACAAGAACCGGATTGGCTAACCAATCCAGATAAAAGACTTCTTTAATGAAGCCGGCTGCTAATAACTTAGCTAGCTCTTTCTTGATAGCCTCCCGACGCTCAGTGGCGAATCTTCGGAGTCGCTGCTTCTTTGGCTTCGCGCTCTCGTTGAGGTCCAAATTGTGCTCGATCAACTCTCTGGGAACCCCGGGCATGTCAGAAGGCTTAGTCACAAAAATGTCCACTTGGGCCCGTAGGAAGTTGACGAGCGTGCTTTCCTATGCGGGAGTAAGGGTGGAGCCGATCACCGTCGTCTTCGTCGGGTCTCCTGTCAGGAGATCAATTGTCTTTGTGGCGACTTTGTCTACAGGCTTGATGGCTCGTGTCTTCTTCTGCGTCGGGCGTCACCTTCTTCATCAGCGACGGTTGCGGCCAGGGGGCAAAGTTCTTGTTGATCAATGGTGGATGCGGCCGTGACGGCGTACTCCACTGCCTCTTTGTCGCAGACGTAGGAGCGTTTGATGTCGCCACGAAGGGAAAGAACACCATGAGGTCCCGGCATCTTCAGTACCAGATAGGTGTAGTGGGGGATGGCCATGAATTTGGCCAGCGCTGGACGTCCGAAGATGGCATGGTACGCTGTTTGAAAGTCCACGACCTCGAACTTGATGTACTCGGTGCGGTAATTTGATGCTATGCCGAATGTGATGGGCAAGGTGATTCGCCCGAGGGGGATCGCGGCTTTCCCAGGTACAATCCCATAGAAGGGGGAATCGACTAGCTGCAATTTGCTTGTATCGAGTCACATTTGCCTGAGGGTCTTGGCGAAGATAAGGTTGAGGCCACTCCCTCCATCAATCAGGACCTTGGTGAGCTTGCTGTTTCTCACCACGGTTTACAGGACAAGAGATATCGCCTAGGACAAGTAATCTCTGCCCATTGGTCTTCTCTGGACCAAGTGATCGGGGTGTCTGACCACCTCAGAGGTGTGACCACCACTGGTTCTGCTGCATATGCCTCGCATCATGCATTTTTGCGATTGCGCGAGGTATAGTTGACTACCAGTCCTCCGAAGATGACATTGATGGTATCGTTGACGTCTGGAAAACCATCGTCTTCCTTGCCTTGTTTTTCGTTGCCGTCACCACCAGTCTTCTTTTTCTTGGTGGGTTTGCTGAAGGTTTCCTGGCAGCGCTAGTTACGACTGGTCGGAACGTTCCGTCTCGCCCGACCCACCAAGGATCCGGGAAGCGTGGGAGTATAAGCCTCTGCTTCGCCTGACCTTGGTCCACTCCAGGTGTAACACCCAGATATCCAAGAAATCCGAATGCTTCCATATGTGTGTCCAGGATGTCTACAGAACACATATAGATTACAAATATTGAATCACAGAGAACACAATGCTCGAATAAAATAGTTTACATCAGAGTTTAACACAAGACGTAGTCTTAAACAAATAACACAGCGGAAGTATTAATATTATTAAACGTTTCATAACTAGTAGAGCCTCAAGTCCACAGGGACACCGACTGGTCGAACACAGCTAGAAGTACGGCAGATCCTCCGGAAACTCAGCAAGCGACTGATCATTCAATGCTCCATCTGTTACCCATCCGGGATTTTGTTGAATAGTTGCAAGTGTAAGTAAACCATCTTACTTAACAAGTATAACACGGGTTATGCAAGAACAAAAGGCTTGACACGGTTATACTGCATTAGCACTTTTAGTTGTTTCATTTTATTATCATCTAATTTACTACAAATGAGTAGAACCCAAGTATAAACCCATTAATAAGGTATAAGTGATTATAGAACAAACCAATATCAACCCCTAATATCATCTTCTACTAAAAAAGGATCCAGGCCGCTCGTAACCGTGAGCACGGCTATCATGATAGATCAACACTCTGCAAAGGTTTCGCCCTTTACCCGCCGGTCACATAAATCCAAAAGAATTTATGTTACGAGGACTTTCACAAAACACCCTAACAAGCACAGTAGCCGTTTTGGTTCAACATAGGCAGCATAACCCGAGGCATCGAGATTGACGTACACTCAGGGCGCAACGTGAGGGGGTCAATGGCGTCCAGAGCGAGAGCGCAATCATCGCAACGTGTGAAGCTGCCGTACATCAGGCACTTACATCACGGGACTTTGCCTAACGAGACATAGCCAACGGATAAAACCGTCCTCGATGGATCAAACTATACTCTCACGAATGTTCCCCACATACGCCTTTCGGTAACCACTGGCAAGCTAGAGATGTACAAGCTAGTTATCCAAGACCAGAGCCATTATAGTTCCAACGGCGGCGAACAGGTTCCTGGGTTGTCGCTTTAAGAACCGGACCTTATGGAGAGACATTGGAACAAAGCATGAAGCACATGCTCTAATTCCCTAGACCAAACCTTATAGAGATACTAGAACAAAGCACACAGCACATGCTCTAGTTCCCCGAACCATGTTGCTAAAAAGAATCTTTTAACCATCATTGAAGTGAACCATTAATTCAATATTGACATTAAAAATAAATGTTGGTTGCAGCGTGTAGCATAGACTAACCATAATGCATAAAACCCAGGTAAACAAGGAATAAGGTAAAGACTAGGAACATCCTTATGGTATAGCAAATTTAGACACATGCACATGAATTAGATGATTAAATGGTGTATAGGTAACGAGGATTGTCCGTGTTATACTTGCCTTCCTCAGTGAACTGCTGCTGCTCCTGTTCTTCGGGAACGGGATCGTCAGCGAACTCGAACGGCTCGTCAACTACTCACATCGATCACCACACAAGCATCCACACATACATGCAAACAAGATATTTAATTAGAACAGTACACCAAACATAAACAAAAGATGAAAAGAAGGCTTTAGAGTTACTGTACGCTTCGCTACGAACACATGAGCGCAAAAATCACTCAAATCGGAGTTAAAACGGAGAAACTACGCTTAAAACGGGCTCTAGGGGCTTGCTGGTAAAGGTTTTAGGCTTCCAGGGGTGTTTTTGAAAGAAACCAGGGACCTAAAACATAATTTCGTATAAAAACCCGAGCGCTACGAGGTAAAACTACCATCTAGGACGGCAGGCACTATTTTTCAAAAGAGCAGGGGCTAAACCGAAAGAAAAAGGACTTAGTTGTAAATACTTTTGAATAGAGGTGGACCGCGGGTTGATTTTTGAAAACTACAAGGGCTATTTTGCAAAATTTCCATGGTGGAGGCGGAGGGCTGACGTTAGCATGACGTCACGGTTTACTGTGCCGTGGACCGGCCATGAACCACGGTCCACGGGTTCACGGTGAACCGGTTCGGTTTAACTCGGGTTTTAGATCTGGCCGTCGGTTTTGAATCCTACGGCTGAGATTAGATCGGGCTCAAGGTCACCGGAGGCACGGCGGCCCACGGCGGCGCGCGGCGGCGCCGTCGCTAGAGTGGACTCTGCTCGGAGCTAGGGGCCTCCAAATCTCGCCGCGGCTAGCTCAAAAGAGAGAAGGGAAGATGGAGAACTCAATTTGGGGGTCAAGAGCGGGGATTGGGCCGTAGAGATGGCCGGCGACGAGCCATGGCGGCGGCGGCCACGGTGAAGCGTCAGTCTTGCGTTCTAAGCGTGCTTGGAGGAAAAGAAGGGCCGTGGCGCGTTCCTCAGCTCCCGGAGATGCTCGGCGGCAAGCTCTTGGCGGCAATGCGCGAGCGAAGCGATGGCTAAGCGGCGGTGGCGGCTAGGGTTGCGGCGGCGGTGCTGCAAGCTTGGAAGCGGCATCTAGGGTTGGGGATTCATGGAGAGGGGGTAGTGGCGCTTATAAAGGGGCTCGAGGAGAGTCCTAGGCGTGCGCGCCAAGGCCGGGTGGAGGCGTGCGTGAAGCGAACTCGAAGGCGGCGCGGAGTCCCGCTCGGCTACGGCTGGAGGTAGGAGGAGAAGCTGACGAGCGGGCCCGAGGTGTCAGCGGCACGGGTGGAGGAGACGGGGCTGACAGGTGGGCCCGGCTGTCAGTCGCAGAGGGAGGCACGGGCTGGCGGGCTGCGGTGCTGGGCTGGCGCTGCTGGGCCGCGCGAGAAAGAAGGAAAGAGAGGAGGAGTGGGCCGGCTGGGCTGAAAAGGAGAAAGAAAAGAGGGAAAAAAGGAAAAGGTTTTTCTTTTATTCAAACACTCATTTGAATTCAAATTCAAATTCAAATTTGAATTCAACAATCAAAAATAAATGCTCCAGCATGAATGCAACAATAATGTTTCTATACCCTATATTTGCTTTTAATTATTCAAAATTTTATTTTCCCTGCGTTTTTCATGAGCACTTGAATATAAAAGCCAATTATTTACTAAAATTTTAAATAGGGCATTTTTAGGGTGTTACAAACCTACCCCCCTTAAGATGAATCTCGTCCCCGAGATTCGGACGTGGATTGAAAGAGATGTGGATATTCTGCCTTGAGATCATCCTCCCGTTCCCAGGTTGCCTCATCCTCTGTATGACGATTCCACTGAACCTTGCACATATGTATCACCTTGTTCCTGGTGACCCTCTCAGACTCCTCTAATATCTTAACCGGATACTCCTCATAAGTAAGGTCCTCCTGCACATTTAACTCTTCTAGCGGGATCTTTTCCTCTGGCACCCGTAAACACTTCTTCAATTGGGACACATGGAACACATCATGCACTCCTGCCAATTTCTCTGGTAACTCTAACTGATAAGCCACTTCACCTCTCCGTTCCAATATCTTGAATGGTCCAATGTAGCGAGGTGCTAGCTTGGCTTTAACATTGAATCTCTTCACACCTCTCATTGGTAACACCTTGAGGTACACAAAGTCCCCAATCTCGATGCGGAGATCTCGTCGCCTTACATCTGCATAACTTTTCTGCCGTGTCTGAGCTGTTCTCAAATTCTGTCTGATAACCTGCACTTGTTCCTCTGCCTGCTTCAAGACCTCAGGCCAAAATACTTTACCTTCCCCGGTGTGATTCCAGAACAACGGTGTCCTGCACCTCCTTCCATACAACGCCTCAAATGGTGACATCTTGAGACTCTGTTGGTAGCTGTTGTTGTACGAGAACTCTGCATAACACAAACTCTTCTCCCAACTACTCCCATACTGTAATGCACATGCCCTCAACATATCCTCTAGTATCTGATTCGTCCTCTCGGTCTGACCGTCGGTCTGCGGATGGTAAGCGGAACTGAAGTGAAGCTTAGTATCCATGGACTCATGTAACTTGCGCCAAAAGTGTGATGTAAACTGACTGCCTCGGTCTGACACTATCTTCTTCGGTACCCCATGCAAACATACAATCCGCTCCATATACAACTCTGCAAGTTTGACACCGGAATATGTAGTCTTCACCGGAATAAAGTGAGCCACCTTCGTCAATCGGTCCACTATCACCCATATAGAGTCATAACCTCTCTGTGTGCGGGGCAGTCCTGTTATAAAATCCATACCCACTTCTTCCCATTTCCACTCTGGTATCTTCATAGGCTGAAGCAAACCTGCCGGTCTCTGATGTTCGGCCTTGACCCTCTGGCATACATCGCAAAGAGCTACGTGTGCTGCAACATCGCGCTTCAAACCATACCACCAAAATCTTTCCTTGAGGTCCAAGTACATCGTGGTACTTCCCGGGTGAATGGAATATGCTGACTCGTGCGCTTCCCGTAAGATAACATCCTTGATATGCTGCTGATCTGGCACCACTATTCTGTTACCATACCACACTGTTCCTTGATCATCCAATCGGAATCCTGGCGCTTTATCTGTCCCAACCTTCTTTATCAATTCCTTGATTTCCTTATCCTCCAATTGACCTTTTCGGATCTCCTGTTCAAGAGTTGGCTCCACTTCTAGCTCAGTCACGTTGGCTACCATACCCAAGTTCAAGCGTTCAAATTCCCAACTAAGCTCTTTCGGCAAACTCTGTCTCGTCAGCACATTCGCATGGCTCTTTCTACTCAAAGCATCGGCCACCAAGTTAGCATTCCCTGGATGGTAATGAATCTCCAGCTCAAAGTCATTGATCTTCTCAAGCCAACGACGTTGCCTCATATTCAACTCGGATTGCGTGAACACATACTTAAGGCTCTTGTGGTCGGTATAGATGTCGCACTTGTGTCCAATCAAATAATGCCTCCAGATCTTCAGCGCGTGTACCACGGCTGCCAATTCCAGATCATGTGTTGGATAATTCAGCTCATGTCTCCTCAACTGTTTGGATGCATATGCCACAACTCTGCCCTCCTGCATGAGTACACATCCCAATCCTTGGCGAGACGCATCACAATACACTGAGAAACTCTTAGTAACATCTGGCAGTACCAATACTGGTGCAGTGGTCAGCCTTTTCTTCAACTCCTCAAAACTAGCTTGGCACTGTGGTGTCCACACGAACTTGACATTCTTCTCTAGTAATGATGTCAAGGGCTTGGCAATCCTAGAGAATCCCTCAATAAAACGCCGATAGTAGCCTACCATTCCGAGAAAACTCCTGATCTCACTGACATTCTGCGGTGGAATCCAGTTGAGAACATCCCTGACCTTCTTCGGATCAACTGCTACACCTCCATTTGACAACACATGGCCCAAGAATGATACCTCCTTCAGCTAGAATTCACACTTGTTTAACTTGGCATACAGCTGATGCTCTCGGAGTCTCTGCATCACTAACCTCAAATGTTCCTCATGCTCTTCCTCATTCTTGGAGAAAACCAGAATATCATCAATGAACACCGCAACGAACTTGTCGAGATAATCCATGAACACGTTGTTCATCAAATACATGAAGTAGGCCGGTGCATTTGTCAACCCAAAGGACATAACTGTGAACACATACAAGCCATACCAGGTAGTGAAAGCTGTCTTGGGGATGTCTGTCACCCGAATTCTCGTCTGATGATAGCCTGATCTGAGATCGATCTTCGAGAACACACAAGCTCCCTTCAATTGATCAAAGAGATCATCGATCCTTGGCAGTGGGTATTTGTTCTTGATGGTGACCTCATTGAGGGCTCGATAGTCTGTGCACATCCTCTGTGTCCCGTCTTTCTTATCAACAAACAACACTGGAGCTCCCCAAGGTGAAGAGCTAGGACGAATATACCCCTTAGCTAGTAAGGCCCTCAATTCTTCTTTCAGTTTCTTTAATTCTTTTGCCCCCATTCTATATGGTCTTTTAGCTATGGGTGCTGTGCCAGACATAAGTTCAATAACAAATTCAACTTCACGTTCCGGAGGCATACCTGGCCATTCATCTGGGAACACATCTGGATACGCGTTCACCACTCGAATGTCCTTCAACTCTGTGCCTTTAGCCTGATTGACCTGACCGGGCTCTGTGGATTTGGTAGCCTGATACTCAATCTTTTCCCCTGATGGAGCCACTAACTGAACTGCACGCTTAGAACACTGTATGACTGCATCGTACTTTGCTAGCCAGCTCATTCCCAAAATCAGATCCATCCCGATAGAGTTTAGGACTATAGGGTGTGCTAAGAAGTCTACCCCCCTTATGTTAACTGCTACATTAGGACATCGTAATGTGGCCCGAAGTTCTCCCCCTGGTGAGTTAACTAGCATAGTGTTCCCCATAGGCCGCATAAGCATCAAGTTCTTTTTCACGAAATCAGCAGATATAAAAGCATGCGAAACTCCAGAATCAAACAAAACTGTAGCAGGTTGTGAGTTGACCGAAAACGTACCGACTACCACATCTGTGGCTCCTTCTGCAGTTTCTGCTCCCATATGGTTGAGCTTGCCCTTGGCGTAGTTCTGCTGGCCACGGTTCCCCTGTGCCTACTGCTGATTTCCATTCTGAGCTGGCCGTGGTCCTGTCTTCTGGTTGCTATTCTGACCAGTGGAGTTCTGGACCCTCCGGGGACAAGGGTTAGCGTAATGTCCCTGTTATCCACAGTGGTAGCACGCCCTTGGGCCGACAGGAATGGTGTTAGCCTGGGTGGTGCGTGAAGCCTGAGTATTCTGCTGCACGTTCTGGTAGCGCTGCTGTTGTTGCTGTGGTGGTGGATACTGGGGGTGCTGCTGGTTCTGGCCACGACTCTGAAGGCTTGACTGTCCCTGAGTGCGCTGCTGATTCACCTGCTGGGGGATGTAGCGGGAGCGGACATTGCTGCCAGATTGCTGGTTCATGAACTTCCTCTTCTTGTCCTCAATCTCACGGCGCTTGTGCTCCACCATCAGAGCACCATCGACCAGTCCGCCGAAGGTTGGAAAGGTGATGCACATCAACTGCAGCTGTAAAGCATCCTGGAGTCCACTTCGGAAGCGAGTCTGCCTCTTCTGGTCTGTTGACACCTCATCTGGTGCGTAGCGGGCCAGCTCAAGGAACTTGTCACGATAGGCAGTGACACTCATTCCTTCCTGCGTCAGGGCTAGGAACTCCTTCTTCAGGACCATCAGTCCCTCAGGCACATGGTGAGCACGGAAGTCGTCACTGAACCGCTGCCAGGTGATCTGGTCGCGATCGGGTTGCGCATATTGGTATGCCACCCACCAATCGAGAGCGGCTCCTTCAAACTGTCCAGAGGCGTAGAGCACCTTCTCCCTGTCATCACACTGAGCAATGTCGAGCTGTCTCTCCACTGCCTTGATCCAGTCTTCTGCTTCCATCGAGTCCTTGGCGCAGGAGAACTTTGGCGGGCGCCCCTTCAAGAACTCTCCCCTCTTGTCCCGGATGGGCTGGGGAGGTGGCTGAACAGGTGGATTCTGCAGGTTCTGCTGCATCAAAGCTATGGCCTGAGTCAACTGTTGCATCGTCTGCGTCTGCATGCGGACCAGCTCCTCCATGGTGGGCAGCTGGTTCTGGTTCTGGTTCTGATTGCCACCACCCGTCGATCCTCTTGTCCCAACCATCTGTCACAAATCAAAATCCCGACATTCACAATCACAGTCATGTCTGAACCAGTGTCAAGAACAGAAGCAATCCACTGACAAGATAAGATACTCAGGCGATAGGAAAGATAATAGATGATGTGCAAAGGAGAGGTTAGGAACCCAACTATCTATCCATTAAATACCTTATACCTTAATCCAATACTAGATGATTGCAGACTTTCATCCACGCTCATCACAATCATTACAAAGATCCAAATCACACATAAGCATAATGACAATTCATTCAAGCATTTAAAGACACGGTTCACACAAGACTCGACACTCTTAGACTAGTTTTGGACCCGAAAATGTTCTATTTGATCTCTATTACAACTTATGGTAGCATTTAGGGTCGATGGTGGTGCGGTAAGCTAGGGTACTGTATCGTGTCCTTCTGTGTGGTGGCGACTGTGCACCGAACTCTAGACTGCATGGTGCAGGTCCTCCCAACTGGTGCTGCAGCTCCTCATTCTTCTGTTGTTGTTGCTCTAACTCCACAGACTTGGTATCTAGCTCCTCGGGGTCCCCTTCTTCGGCCTACTGCCTAAGAAGCTCCTCGTAGGCATCCGAGTTGCATGCCACCAATGGGTACTCATCGATACGGGTGGAAGGTAGCCATCAGTGCTCTTGCGGACTGTCTATCTCTGTCGAGCCATCTATGGAAGTGAAAACTAGAGGAGGGCCTTAGATTAAAGCTTAGAAAATTTTCAAAAAGGACAGAGGTAGAATAGAATACCATTTTTCAACAGAAACTCAACTCTAGGATGTAAAATAATTTTTAGAGCAAGGATTAAGCAAGTTCTAATCGACCGTTCTATCTAGGCTGCGATCCTACAGTCAGCACGGCTCTGATACCAACTTTGTAACACCCAGGTTTCCAAGAAATCCGAATGCTTCCATACGTGTGCCCAGGATGTCCACAGAACACATATAGATTACAAATATTGAATCACAGAGAACACAATGCTCGAATAAAAAAGTTTACATCAGAGTTTAACACAAGACGTAGTCTTAAACAAATAACACAGCGGAAGTCTTAATATTATTAAACGTTTCATAACTAGTAGAGCCTCAAGTCCACAGGGACACCGGCTGGTTGAACACAGCTAGAAGTACGGCAGATCCTCTGGAAACTCAGCAAGCGACTGATCATTCAATGCTCCATCTGTTACCCATCCGGGATTTTGTTGAATAGTTGCAAGTGTAAGTAAACCATCTTACTTAACAAGTATAACACGGGTTATGCAAGAACAAAAGGCTTGACACGGTTATACTGCATTAGCACTTTTAGTTGTTTCATTTTATTATCATCTAATTTACTACAAATGAGTAGAACCCAAGTATAAACCCATTAATAAGGTGTAAGTGATTATAGAACAAACCAATATCAACCCCCTAATATCATCTTCTAATTAAAAAGGATCCAGGCCGCTCGTAATCGTGAACATGGCTATCATGATAGATCAACACTCTGCAGAGGTTTCGCCCTTTACCCGCCGGTCACATAAATCCAAAAGAATTTATGTTACAAGGACTTTCACAAAACACCCTAACAAGCACAGTAGCCGTTTTGGTTCAACATAGGCAGCATAACCCGAGGCATCGAGATTGACGTACGCTCAGGGCGCAACGTGAGGGGGTCAATGGCGTCCAGAGCGAGAGCGCAATCATCGCAACGTGTGAAGCTGCCGTACATCGGGCGCTTACATCACGGGACTTTGCCTAACGAGACATAGCCAACGGACAAAACCGTCCTCGATGGATCAAACTATACTCTCACGAATGTTCCCCACATACGCCTTTCGGTAACCACTGGCAAGCTAGAGACGTACAAGCTAGTTATCCAAGACCAGAGCCATTATAGTTCCAACGGCGGCGAACAGGTTCCTGGGTTGTCGCTTTAAGAACCGGACCTTATGGAGAGACATTAGAACAAAGCATGAAGCACATGCTCTAATTCCCTAGACCAAACCTTATAGATACACTAGAACAAAGCACACAACACATGCTCTAGTTCCCCGAACCATGTTTCTAAAAAGCATCTTTTAACCATCATTGAAGTGAACCATTAATTCAATATTGACATTAAAAATAAATGTTGGTTGCAGCGCGTAGCATATACTAACCATAATGCATAAAACCCAGGTAAACAAGGAATAAGGTAAAGACTAGGAACATCCTTATGGTATAGCAAATTTAGACACATGCACATGAATTAGATGATTAAATGGTGTATAGGTAACAAGGATTGTCCGTGTTATACTTGCCTTCCTCAGTGAACTGCTGCTACTCGAACGGGATCGTCAGCGAACTCGAACGGCTCGTCAACTACTCACATCGATCACCACACAAGCATCCACACATACATGCAAACAAGATATTTAATTAGAACAGTACACCAAACATAAACAAAAGATGAAAAGAAGGCTTTAGAGTTACTGTACGCTTCGCTACGAACACATGAGCGCAAAAATCACTCAAATCGGAGTTAAAACGGAGAAACTACGCTTAAAACGGGCTCTAGGGGCTTGCTGGTAAAGGTTTTAGGCTTCCAGGGGTGTTTTTGAAAGAAACTAGGGACCTAAAACATAATTTCGTATAAAAACCCGAGGGCTACGGGGTAAAACTGCCATCTAGGATGGCGGGCACTATTTTTCAAAAGAGCAGGGGCTAAACCGAAAGAAAAAGGACTTAGTTGTAAATACTTTTGAATAGAGGTGGACCTCGGGTTGATTTTCGAAAACTGCAGGGGCTATTTTGCAAAATTGCCACGGTGGAGGCGGAGGGCTGACGTTAGCATGACGTCATGGTTTACTGTGCCGTGAACCGGCCATGAACCGCGGTCCACGGGTTCACGGTGAACCGGTGCGGTATAACTCGGGTTTTAGATCTGGTCGTCGGTTTTGAATCCTACGGCTGAGATTAGATCGGACTCAAGGTCACCGGAGGCATGGTGGCCCGCGGCGGCGTGCGGCGGCGCCCTCGCCGGAGTGGACTCTGCTCGGAGCTAGGGGGCTCCAAATCTCGCCGCGGCTAGCTCAAAAGAGAGAAGGGAAGATGGAGAACTCGATTTGGGGGTCAAGAGCGGGGATTGGGCCGTAGAGATGGCCGACGACGAGCCATGGCGGCGGCGGCCACGGTGAAGCGTCGGTCTTGTGTTCCAGGCATGCTTGGAGGAAAAGAAGGGCCGTGGCGCGTTCCTCACCTCCCGGAGATTCTCGGCGGCAAGCTCTTGGTGGCAATGCGCGAGCGAAGCGATGGCTAAGCGGCGGCGGCGCTGCAAGCTTGGAAGCGGTGTCTAGGGTTGGGGATTCATGGAGAGGGGGTAGTGGCACTTATAAAGGGGCTCGAGGAGAGTCCTAGGCCGGGCGGAGGCGTGCGCGAAGCGAACTCGATGGCGGCGCGGAGTCCCGCTCGGCTACGGCTGGAGGTAGGCGGAGAAGCTGACGAGCGGGCCCAAGTTGTCAGCGGCACGGGCGGAGGATACGGGGCTGACAGGTGGGCCCGGCTGTCAGTCGCAGAGGGAGGCGCGGGCTGGGGGGCTGCGGTGCTGGGCTGGCGCTACTGGGCCGCGCGAGAAAGAAGGAAAGAGAGGAGGAGTGGGCGGGCTGGGCTGAAAAGGAGAAAGAAAAGAGGGAGAAAAAGAAAAAGGTTTTTCTTTTATTCAAACACTCATTTGAATTCAAATTCAAATTCAAATTTGAATTCAACAATCAAAAATAAATGCACCAGCATGAATACAACAATAATGTTTCTATACCCTATATTTTCTTTTAATTATTCAAAATTTTATTTTCCCTACGTTTTTCATGAGCACTGGAATATAAAAGCCAATTATTTACTAAAGTTTTAAATAGGGCATTTTTAGGGTGTTACAAACCTACCCCCTTAAGATGAATCTCGTCCCCAAGATTCGGACGTGGATTGAAAGAGATGTGGATATTCTGCCTTGAGATCATCCTCCCGTTCCCAGGTTGCCTCATCCTGTGTATGACGATTCCACTGAATCTTGCACATACGTATCACCTTGTTCCTGGTGACCCTCTCAGACTCCTCTAATATCTTAACCGGATACTCCTCATAAGTAAGGTCCTCCTGCACATTTAACTCTTCTAGCGGGATCTGTTCCTCTGGCACCCGTAAACACTTCTTCAATTGGGACACATGGAACACATCATGCACTCCTGCCAATTTCTCTGGTAACTCTAACTGATAAGCCACTTCACCTCTCTGTTCCAATATCTTGAATGGTCCAATGTAGCGTGGTGCTAGCTTGCCTTTAACATTGAATCTCTTCACACCTCTCATTGGTGACACCTTGAGGTACACAAAGTCGCCAATCTCAAAGCTGAGATCTGGTCGCCTTACATCTGCATAACTTTTCTGCCGTGTCTGAGTTGTTCTCAAATTCTGTCTGATAACCTGCACTTGTTCCTCTGCCTGCTTCAAGACCTCAGGCCCAAAGACTTTACCTTCCCCGGTGTGATTCCAGAACAACGGTGTCCTGCACCTCCTTCCATACAACGCCTCAAATGGTGACATCTTGAGACTCTGTAGGTAGCTGTTGTTGTACGAGAACTCTGCATAACACAAACTCTTCTCCCAACTACTCCCATACTGTAATGCACATGCCCTCAACATATCCTCTAGTATCTGATTCGTCCTCTCGGTCTGACCGTCGGTCTACGGATGGTAAGCGGAATTGAAGTGAAGCTTAGTATCCATGGACTCATGTAACTTGCGCCAAAAGTGTGATGTAAACTGACCGCCTCGGTCTGACACTATCTTCTTCGGTACCCCATGCAAACATACAATCCGCTCCATATACAAGTCTGCAAGTTTGGCACCGGAATATGTAGTCTTCACCGGAATAAAGTGAGCCATCTTCGTCAATCGGTCCACTATCACCCATATAGAGTCATAACGCTTTCTCCCGACCGATACCCGACATCACCTGCTCGTCTGCCATCTGCAAAAGCTGATCTGCAGCCCTGCGCAAGCGAAAAGGTAGCTGCATGCGCGCTGCTACGCTAGCAGCCAAGAAGGAAGCTACCACGAAGCTGCCGATGGGAAGGTGAAGGACACGCGGGGATCAAGGAAGGGGTCGCCAGGACGCATTAGACCGACAGCGAGCAACCGTCGGGGGCATCCGGCCCTCGAGGGTGGATAGGTAAAACAACATTGTAAAGTTTTCCTCCGCTTGAGCTATAAACGAGGAGGGTGTCCCTGCGAGAAGGGAGGATTCCAATCTCTGGACTCTCGATCTCTAGAGCACTTAGTCCCCTACAGGCACATTTCACACATACAAGGCTTGAACCGGCCTTCGTTGTAATCCGCCGCCAAGAGAGCAACACGATCTGGAGCTCGTCGCACTGGACGTAGGGATCACTCCCGAACCAGTATAAATCCTCTGTCTTGTGTCTCTTGAACCATTCTCCACCGAGACGTGCGTGTTCTGTGATCGACACTCGCCGGCGTGAGGTACCCCGTGTGCCGCTCGCCGACAGTTGGCGCGCCAGGTAGGGGTCTGCGCACGTCTACGTCTTCATCGACACCCGGTGCGAGATGGCTTGTTTCGGTGACCATCAGCTCAGGTTGGGCGCGTCCATCCGCTTTGGTAGCCTTTAGTTCCTCGTGAACATGATGCCGAGCGCTCGCGGCGGCGCGCTCCGCCTCGTCCTCGTCGACAACCCCGGCTGCCCGGCCGCCCGCGCGGGACAAGTCCCCTGTGGTGGCCCGGCAGCGTCCACGGCCACCTCGAAAGAGGCCGCGACGGTCACGATGGCTGAGAGCGTCGTCTCTCGGAGCTCCATCGAAGTGTCCAGGGTGGGATGTGAACGGATCGTGCACCGCCTTGACGGGAACGATGACTCAACTCAAGCGCTCCCAAGGAAGCGTTTGGGTTCGCCCTCGTCACGCGGCTCCAAAAGCCAAGTGACCAAGAGGATCGACGCGAGCTCGCGAAAAAGGCGAGGCATCAACCTTTCCTTTTGGGCTGAAGAACGCGTCACGGGCTTTCGCCGACTCGGTGCCACGCCAGGCTTGGAAAGGCCTCGAAAGGGCACACCCCAAGGTACGCCTGCTAGGTACGAAGGAATCTTTGGGCGCAACTCGGCCTCGAGTGCCATGACCAACCTGAGTGGGCCGGGGCGGGAGAAGGATCTGGAAGTGCACGTCCCCCCAAGGATGTGCACGCACTGCCCCACGTGGGAGTGCTTTACCGTGGTTCCCCCGGACGACGCGACGAACGGGGTGAACGGAGCCGAGATCCGGCTCATGCCGGAGCAGATCGCAGCAAAGCAACAAGAGCTGGAGGATATGCGGCTCGCCATCGAGGTAGAGCAGGCTCAGCTCGATGCGAACATGGAACCATTCGCTCGGGCGCGGGCCCGTGAGGTGGGCTAGAGGATCGAGACCAACGCCGATGGCTACCCTCTTTTCGACCGGGCGAGCCAGTGCATCGCGGTGGCTATGCTGCTCAGCCGGCAGCTGCCACAGCCGTCCACCCTGGAGGAACGCCGAGTCTAGAACGGGCTGAGGACGCTCCTTGAGCGCGCCGCGGTGCGGCAGGCGGCGAGCTCTGCTGGAAGAAGGCGGCAATCCGCGGGAAACTCGCGTTCTCCCAGCCCCGTCGACAAGAAGAGGCCGGCCGATGGCTCACGACGAAACGCCCCGAACACGGACGCCGTGAAGGTTCAGGACCGGCTAGGTCCTGATCGTGACGTACGACACACCATCGAGGCTCGGTGACGGGACAAGTCGGAGGAGCCAGAAGATCGTGTCCCACGCATCAGGCATCGTCGGCGCGAGGCGCACGTCGAGATGGAGGAGGAGTGGGACTCGAACTCCGACTCCGACTGCCCCGGCCCAGCCGCTTTCCCTCACGAGATTCGTATCGTCACAATTCCCCCACGGTTCCGTCTCCCCACCAACTTCAGCATGTACGATGGGGAGACCGACCCTTCGGTCTAGCTGGATGACTTCCGGCTTGCGTGCCGAGTGGGAGGGGCTTTCGATGACAAGGTCATCATATGAAATCTCCCCCTGTACTTGGCAGAGCCAGCCCACGCGTGGCTCGAGCGCTTGCCAAACGGGAAGATCCGAAGCTGGGCGGACCTGAGGTGTATCTTCGTCGCGAACTTCCAGGGCACCTGCGCATGCCCGGGTAAGGTCTGGGACCTCAAAAGGTGCAAGCAGAAGCACGGGGAGACCCTGCGTGATTACCTGCGCCGGTTCTCTCAACAGTACAACAACCTTCCGGACGCCACTGATGTCGATGCCATCGCTGCGCTGATGGGAGGCACCAAGAGCCGACCCTTGGTCAACCGGATCGGCAGGGAGTGCCCAAAGACGATCAAGGAGGTCCTCGACATGGCCGCTGAGGAAGCGCAGGGAGAGGAAGCCGTGCTGGCGCATTTTCTCGAAGACGGAGGGAAAAAGAAGTGCGAGGAGACTGCCGAAGAGGCACAACCGTCGGACTATCGTGAGAAGAAGAAGAAGAAGAAGAAGAAGAAGAAGAAGAAGAAGAAGAAGAAGAAGAAGAAGAAGAAGGAAAGGCGGGTCGAGTTCGTCGCCGTCGCAGACCCCAAGCCCCCCCGACCCCAAAGGCGAGCGCCGCAATGTCAGAGATGAGACGACCGACCCCAGGGGCGACGACCCAACGAGGGCCCGACCCCGACTACTTCGAGCAGCTGCTCGAGGGTCCGTGCCCAAACCACGTGACCCCCGTTAAGCACAAGTACCGCGAGTGCGGACTCATGCGGAAGTTCCTCATGGGCAAGCTGGATGGGGTCAGCCCGACCCCTCAGTCATAGGGTAAGGTGGCGGCGACCGACTCGTTCCCCGACTCGTTCCCCGAACCCGACGAGTGCCTCATGATCTTTGGAGGCCCAGAGGCACAGGCATCAAACAGACACACCAAGCTAATGGAGCGGGACGTGTTCACGGCTCATCCCACCAACCAGAAGTTTCTCCGATGGTCTGAGGCCGCGATCACCTTCGACCGATCCGACCACCCGAAGTACGTCCCGCATCCGGGAAAGCTCCCTCTGGTTGTGGCCCCGATAATCGTGAGGAAGCGCGTCTCCAAGGTGTTGATGGACGGAGGGAGCGGCCTCAACATCCTATATGCAAGCACGCTGGATGCCTTGGGTGTCCCGAGGTCCCACGTGCGCCCGGAACGGGCTCCATTCTATGGAGTAGTCCCGAGGAAGGAGGCCGTCCTGTTGGGACAGATCACCCTCCCGGTCACCTTCGGAGATCGGGAGAATTTCCGTACCGAGACACTCTATTTCGAAGTGGTGGACTTCGACGGCTCCTACCACGCTATTCTGGGCAGGCCGTGCTACGCTAAGTTCATGGCCGTCCCGAACTACGTCTACCTCAAGCTCAAGATGCCGGGTCCCAACGGCATCATTGTGGTGGGAACATCTCCCCAGGTGGCGAGCGAATGCGAGAAGGAGAGCTGCGCACTGGCGGCAGCTCTTGTCGCGTCTCGCCAGCTTGCCAAGGCCAAGGCGGCCGTGGAGGCTTCCAAGGAGCTCGCCGTTTCTCAAGCCGCGGTCGACGCCATGGCGGTCCTGACCTCCATTCTGAGGATCAGGAAGCGCACGACGCCAGGGATGATGACGGTCCCACCCGCAAGAGGGCGATGCTCAAGCTGGAGGCCGTGAGGCAGTTCCAGCCGTCGAGCGACACGAAGAAGGTGCTCCTCGATCCCCAGGGCTCCGGGAGTAAGACGGTAATCATCTCCTCCACCCTCACGGAGAAATAGGAAAGCGCGCTCGTCGACTACCTCCGGGCGAACAGCGGCATGTTCGCTTGGATTCCCGCAGACATGCCAGGAATCCCCTGGGAAGTCGCCGAGCATTCCTTGGACATCCGCAAAGGCGCGAAGCCTGTCCGGCAGCCCACAAGGCGTTGCAACGAGTTCAAGCGGAAGATCATCATCGAAGAAGTAGCCAAGCTGTTAGATGCAGAGTTCATTAGGGAGGTACGCTACCCTGAGTGGTTAGCAATTCCTGTACTCATCGAGAAAAAGAATGGGAAATGGAGAATGTGTATCGACTACACTAGTCTCAATAAATCTTGCGAAAAGTTTCCCTATCCCCTTCCTCGCATCGATCAGGTCGTGGATTCTACGACAGAGTGCGAAGCCCTATGTTTCCTTGATGCCTACTCTGGGTACCACCAGATCGAGCTCAAAGAATCCGACCAGTTGGCCACTTCCTTCGTGACCCCTTGCGGTGTATTCTGTTACACCACGATAACCTTTGGGCTAAAGAACGCTGGTGCAACGTTTCAGCGTTGCATGAACCAGTGCTTAGGAGACCTCGTCGGGTGAACCGTCGAGGTCTACGTGGATGACATCATAGTCAAATCCAAGCGAGCTGACGATCTAGTCCAAGACTTGGAAGCCACGTTCGATCGCCTGCGGGCGAACCGCGTAAAACTCAACCCAGAGAAATGCGTGTTTGGGCTCTCAAAGGGCCTCCTCCTGGGATTCATTGTCTCCGCCAGGGGCATCGAGGCGAACCCCGAGAAGATTACAGCCGTCACCAACATGGGGCCGCTCAGCTCCGTCAAGGAGGTCCAGAAGCTGATAGGCTGCCTCGCCGCACTAGGACGGTTTGTAGCGCGCCTGGGTGAGCGGGGGCTTCCTCTCTACAAGCTCCTGAAGAGGGACGGACGCTTCGAGTGGTGCGCGGAGGCCCAGCAGGCGCTCGACCAGCTCAAGTACATGCTCACCAACCCACCTGTCCTGGTGCCCCCACGTGAAGGGGAACACTTGCTCCTGTACGTGGCGATGACTACTCAGGTGGTAAGCGCTGTTCTCGTGGTGGAGCACGAGGAGGAAGGGCATGCCCTGAAGGCTCAGCACCCGGTCTACTACATCAGCGAGGTGTTGACCGAGTCGAAGACACGCTATCTCCACATCCAGAAGATGATCTACGCCATCCTCATCGCCAAGCGCAAGCTCCGGCACTACTTCGATGCCCATCGTGTCACCGTCGTCACGGAGCACGCGTTAGGAGAGGTGATCAACATTAGGGAGGCAACAGGGAGAATCGCCAAGTGGTCTCTCGAGCTCATGGGCTACGGCATCTCTTACACGCCAAGGTCAGCAATCAAGTCTCAAGTCCTTGCGGATTTCGTTGCTGAATGGACAGAGACACAGCTCCCTCCAGCCCCGGTCGATCTCGAGTACTGGGTCCTTCACTTCGATAGAGCTCAGAATCGAACCAGGTCGGGGGTCGGGGTCATCTTCATCTCTCCTATGGGGGTGATGATGCGTTACGCCATACGGCTTCACTTCCCCGCGTCGAACAACATGGCGGAGTACGAAGCTCTGCTCGCCGGGCTGCGGATAGCGAAGGAGCTAGGCATCCATAGGTTGGAGGCTCGCGACAACTCTCATCTCTTGGTTGATCAGGTCAACGGCGACGCCAAGTCCTATAATCCGAAGCTGGCAGTCTACTGTGAGGCGGCGCGCACAGCGCAAGAAAAGTTCAAAGGATTGGGCTTCGTCCACCTTCGGCGGGAGTACAACAAGGCGGCCGATGAGCTAGCCAAGCTTGCATCCTGGCGACAGCCAGTCCTGCCAGGCGTGTTCGCGGACGACCAGCACCAGCCGTCGGTGAACTTCAACGACGGAGCACCTTCCTTGAAGCCAGACCCCGAGCGGTCGCTCGGCCTTGAGGGAAGCCCCGACTAGACGAGGGTAGTGGCGGCCATTGTGTCTGACCCTGACAAAGGGCCGGACCTCAAGGAAGAGCAGCCTGTGGAAGACCCACCCGAGCCAGAGAGGGATTGGCGCACACCCTTCTTAAGCTGGCTCGTTGATGGGGCCCTCCCGGCTGGACGAACAGAAGCCCGACGCCTCGTCCGAAGGGCCAAGTCCTACAGGATAATCGAGGGCAACGTGTACCGCCGGGGCCACAATGGTGTTCTTCAGTACTGTATCTTCAACGAAGAGGGGAGATCGCTGCTGAGGGACATCCATGGCGGGGTGTGCGGCCACCACGCGGCGCCCCGGTCGTTGGTAGGGTCGGCCTTCAGGCAAGGATTCTACTAGCCCACAGCCGTCACAGATGCCAAGCGAATCGTGCGAACGTGTGAGGGCTGCCAGTTCTACGCCAACAAAACACATTTACCAGCCCAGGCGCTTCAGACCATACCCATAACCTGGCCATTTGCGGTCTGGGGGTTGGACATGGTCGGGCCGCTGCCAAGGGCGCCCGGGGGCTTCACCCACATGTTTATCGCCGTTGACAAATTCACGAAGTGGATTAAAGCGCGCCCCTTAACAGAGATCACGTCAGAGCAAGCCGTACGCTTCTTCCGTGACATCCTGTGCCGGTTCCGTGTTCCGAACACCATTATTACCGACAATGGAACTCAGTTCACGGGAAAGAAGTTCACCCGCTTCTACGACGACTACGGGATCGAGGTGGCGTGGGCGGCCGTCGCGCACCCACGTACAAACGGGCAGGTCGAGCGTGCCAACGGCATGATCCTGCAGGGGTTGAAGTCGTGGATATTCAACCGACTGGTCAAGCGCATTCACAAGCTCGGCGCCAAGTGGGTGGAGGAGCTACCTTCCGTTTTGTGGAGTCTGCGGACAACTCCGACCCGCGGCATGAGTTTCTCCCCGTTCTACATGGTCTACGGGTCTGAGGTGATACTCCCCACGGACGTAGACTATGGGTCCCCAAGGGTTCAAGCCTTCAACGAGGAAACGAACACAATCAACCTTGAGGACGCCGTGGACCAGTTGGAGGAAGCTCGGGAAGTAGCGGTGGCGCACTCAGCCAAGTACCAGCAGGGCTTGAGGCGTTATCACGCGCAACGAGTGCGTGGCCGCGCGTTTCAAGTCGGCGACCTGGCCTTGCGGCTAGCCCAAGATCGCCGCGGCTTCACCAAGCTTTCACCAACTTGGGAAGGCCCCTACACCGTAGTACGGGTCCTCCGCCCGAGTTCTTATAAGCTGGCAATGCCAGATGGAACCCACATTTCCAACGCTTGGAACATTGAGCAGCTCCGACACTTCTACTCATGACCACCCGCGGAGGGGGGCAGCGGGTATGATCCCAACTCGCCTGACCCCACGGAGGGGTCGGCTGTTCCCTGTCAGCACGACAGGTTCGGTGAGGACCCTCGCAGGGGGAAAGGCCCAAAAGGCCGAAACCGGAGTTGGGCTGAGACCAAACACAGTCCAGTTCTTTCCTTTTATGGGAAGACTCCAACAGCGGATGGTACCCATCTTTAGTACCACATCGCCGGCGGAGGGAGGAGCTGCACAACTTAAAAGCAGTTCGTCCACGAGCGAACCACTCGGCGGTAATTCTTCGGAGGCAGAGGCCGCCACCTAACCGACGGAGCCCCATCTCCGGGGGCACTATCGCTGACCGCAAAGCCTCTAAAGCTACAGTAACCGTGAGCCTTGGGCCGCGACGGTGGTCTCATACCAGCCTCAAGCTTACGGCGTTGCGTCAACTCCTCGTTGTGTGACAGAAGACTCGACAGGGGGGGCCGCGGAAGCCCTCCCCCTGGCCTCCAGCCGGCCAGATAAGTGAACCCTCTACGCTCCTATTTCTTCTAATTTAATTCATTGTCGTTTCTTTTGAGCTTTCTATCTGTTATCCGGCCCTATGATTCTGAGGAGACCCCGGCGCTGTTGAAAGGGTAGGTAGGGACGTCTGGCGCAGCCGCGTTGCCACCGCTTACGCCCCCGTGGCTACGGATCGCACGGTTGCCGTGCTGGACGGCCGACCCTGGCAACGTACCCAAACGAACACAGCCGAGCTGGGGGAACCCCTTCTTGACACGAATCAGGCCGGGAATGCACAAAAGCATTCTAGCAACACAGCTCAGATGAAGGAAACTAACTATGTTTAAGACCTACTGGGTCTGTCTTTTTGTAGGGGTCAATGGCCGAGCGCTGGGCTGCGCCCAGCCGCGGTGAGGGAGACTTCATGGAGAGGCTCGGAGGCTCGAAGATAACTTGGCTAAGGGATCGCTCGATGTTCAGACCCCCAGGAGTGTGAACCTCGGATCTAAACCCGACGGCCTTGAAAGCCTTAAAGATTCAGCCTCCCAAGGTCATCTCACAACTGAGTTCAAGGGCTCGGGGGCTCGGCAGAACCATCGGGTCCGCCGTGCTCACCCCGCAGCCAAAGCTCAGGGGCTCAGGGGCTCAACAGAACCATCAGGTTCACCTTGCCCACCCCACAGCCAAAACTTAAGAGTTCAAGGGCTCGGGGGCTCGGCAGAACCATCGGGTCCGCCTTGCTCACCCCGCAGCCAAAGCTCAGGGGCTCGGGGGCTCGGCAGAACCATTGGGTTCACCTTGCCCACCCCTCAGCCAAAGCTTAAGGGCTTGGAGGCTCGGGGGCTCGGCAGAACCATCGGGTTTACCTTGCTCGTCTCAATGCCAAAGTTTAAAGGCACAGAGGCCTCATCGGTAACCGAGAGTTACCAAGAAACAAAGCTAACCCTGTAAAGGCCGTCTCAAGTGGCGCCTCCCAACCAGTTTACGAAGAAACTGGAAGGCAGACCCCACTCAGGGGCTGGCAAGGGTATAGCTACAAGAAAAACAAACAAAAGCCCACACGTACGGGGCCAGAAAAGATGAAAAGACGACGAAAAAAGAAGAAAAGTAAGCTAATTATTACAAATATTATGGGAGTCGCGTCGATACGGAACCCCTAGATGTTTAAAGTTTATGTCCCTCTATGAGAGGGCACAACAGCAAAAAGATAAAAAGGCATGATTTTGAAGGGCCTGGTCGGGGTCGGCGCCGTCCACCGGGTTGCCATCCGCGTCCGTCATAGGCGCCAAGCCGTTGGCGAATTGCTCCGCGGGAGCCCTGAGTTCCTCGGCCATGGCGTCTAGGGCATCTGACGTGAACTCGTTGGGGAAGCCGGCGGCCATCCTGTCGAAGCGGATCCCGTCGTAGTGGGAGTGCACCAACGTGAAGGCCTCCTGGACGCCGCGCACCAGCGACTGCTTGGAGAGGGCTTCGACCCGCACCGGGACAAGGTCGAGCTCCGCCGGGAGACGCGCGGGGTCGCCGCTCAGTGGCACCTCGAGAGCGTCCAGCATCCCGAGGGCCACGGCGCGCAGTTCTCCGCAGCACTCCGCCACGCAGTGGAGATCCTCCAGGAGCCGCTTGACGTCCTCATACAGAGGGAACTCGAGCCTCGACAGGACCGCCCCCGCCGCGTCACGCAGCATCCCGAAGCGCGACAGTAGCGTGTTGCGGTGGGTGATCCCATCTGCCACACGAGACTTGAGCGCTGCAGAAGAACGAGATCACAGTTAGACCACAAACAAGCATATGATAATGGAAGTTGAGCAAGAGAAGGAGATGGAGAACATACCCTTGAGCTCCGAGTCCTTCTCCTCCAAGGACTTGCGCGCCATTGACAGGGCGGCCTCCAGGATCTCAGCACGCCCGGTGGTGGTCTGCGCCTCGGAGCGAAGGTCTGCGCCTTGGAGCGAAGGTCTGCGACGAGCTGGCTAAGCTCAGCGCACACCCCCTCAGCGTCCTCCTTGGCGCTCACCGCCTGGTTGCGCTCCGTCTGGGCATCGGCGCACGCCTGGACCGCTGCAGCCCTCTCCTCCCGAAGGGTGTCGAGCTGGGCTTGGAACCCTGGAAGGATGGCACATGAGGTCATCATCGAGCCAGTTCAAGTATTCAAGGGGACAAGTAGTTAAGAAGTGGAACGAACCGCTGCAGACGTCGGAGGCGTCAGTGCGGAAGCTGCCCAGCTCAGCGCGCAGCGCGGCGAGGTCCTCCTGGTGCGCTGTGGCCTGGGAAGCCAGCTCGCGCTCCAGCTCCGAGATGCGACGGGCGCTGCCTGCGGCCTCGTCGCGCGCGCTGGCCTCAGTGTCCCTCGACACGGTGGCAACGTTCCACGCCTGACGAGCCTGGTTAATCGACTCCTGCTCGATGCTCCGAGACCGAAAGAGCGCCAGCAACATCGACTAAAACAATCAAAGAACCAAGGTAGGGCAGCGACGAAGTCAGACCTGGAAAGCAATCATATAGCAAAGCGAAGACGAAGAGAAGGGGCAGACCGCGTATCCGGCTCGACGGGATCACCACGGTGCAGAGCGTCAGGGCCATCTGCAGGAGTGTCGCAGGGAAGGTGCCCATCTGCTGAAGGCTCTCCAGTCAGGCGTTGATCTGCACGATGTGCTCGGGGTCGACCGCAGGCTCGCCTTGGGCAGATGGGGCGACCCCCTGGTCACCACCCGACCCCGAGGCTCCCGCTGGCGCGGCAGTGGGTGGCGGCGCTAGGACAGACACCAACATCAGCGCAGAGGACACCACGGGAGGCCCTGCCTTGGAGCGCGCCTGCGCCTTGGCCTCGCCGAAGAGGTCCTCCACTGACCACCGGCTCACCTCCACGCCCTCTCTTGGGTTCACAGAGAGTGGCTCGGAGGTGGTCGGCGCGGACAGAGGAGCGGAGGGCGCCACCGCGGGAGTGTCCACCACCACGCCCTCAACGGGCGCCGTAGCAGTCGGAGGGGGCTCCGCGACGCTCGCCATGGTGCCCACCCCTGGCTCTTCACCAGCAGTAGCCCCCACAGACGCGTCCATGTCTATCGCCTCCTCCGCTGACCCCGCGACCTCCCCGGCCACGGGCGACGAGGCCAGCACGTACGTGACCCCCGCCCCGGCCGGAGGAGAAGGGGCTGGCGGAGACGTGGCGGCGACCACCTAGGCGGACTCCATGCTCCCCGGAGCGAACATGGAGTCCCCGAGGGCGGGGGGTAGAGCCGACCCCTCTGTGGCGGACCACTCCGAAATTATTCCAAGTTAAGTACCCCTGGACCGCTAATCAAGCAGTCAGGCACTTAATCCGGAATAAGCTGGAGCGCCGATAATAAATCTAGCGACGATACATAGTAACACCATGATGAAGCCTGCCATGGTGCTACTCCTCCCGTTCCTCGGCAGAGGACGGAACCCACTCGACGTGTCATCCAGGGGGAACCTGGGTAGGCCACATGATGGCATCGACTGCCACATCCATCACAGAACCTGAAATAATAGCCACAAGCAAGGCTGAGTATACTAATACTCAGCAAGGCTTACCCGTCGGGTGAAAACTACTTCACCGACTTCTAGACATGAGAGGCTTTTGGCTGGTGGGTTTGTTTGCCAAAAAGCAACTAAGAGTGGATCCTTACTTTCATGGTTTTAGCATCATATTCTAGTGGAATTAACCATTCTAGATTGGCATCCTCTCTAAGCATACAAGTGGTGCAATACAATTTAATTCATACAACAAGTTCATCATCCTCATAGTTCCACTTGTTCCTCAATGCAGCACAGCGGTCAAGCAGTCTCATTAACCGCGAGAAGCGGACAGTTCGAACCGAATTTTGCTACCTGGCCAGGGGAAACCTAACACACACGAACAATGCTTGCTATAAAAGGTACAAGCACTTCCCAACCTTTCCCATCAATCCACAATTCGGAACCGGGTCCACTTCCTTAGGATAGAGGTTTACTGCTTCACTCACAGCATCACGCATATATCCACAAGTGTACGGCAAGGGAAACAAAAGTTTCCAAGGAGAGATGGCTATCGGCCCTAGCTGCTTCAATCTGGTACCGGGCTTACCGATTCCCATAAGGTCGGCATGCATGTGGTACGTTCAAAAACTTAACACACAGAACCACACGTTTTGATCATAATCCAATTATCATACACGGACGGGAAATCTACACATACCATCCCGCCCGTCCATCCTTATGAGTCCAACATAAGTAAAGACAAGCAACTCCTATATCTCGCGAGTGACAGGAAATCACTCGACTTGTAATGGTCTGAAAAGCATTGCTCTATCGATCTTATCATAGTAGTATTTCCATTCATAGGTACTAGGATCATGCAACTAAGGTATTCAAACAACACCTAGAACGTAAATGCACAAGCATAAATAAATACATAGTTGCACGAATTAAAGGTTAGGTCATGCTCTGGGGCTTGCCTTCTTGAGCTGACTGACTGTTAGACTCCGGGTCGACCGCGACTTCGTTGGCACCGCTCTCGGGGATTCCTTCTTCGTCGGCGGGGATGCGGTGATAGGTGCCGTCCACAAAAGCGCCTTCTACATGAGATGCATAACTTTATAGTGGCTGCCTAAGTGGTCTAAAACCACGGCCTTGAACGCCATATTCACCTAGACATGCTAGTGTACCACTTTCTTCTTCACAAAATTAGAGGAGGGTGTGAAATTTTATCGTATCTATGATGGTGATTGTGTACACATATAAAATATTCCAATTTATTATTTTGAAGCTAGGGTGCTGTTCTGAAATTCAGATTTCACATGCTCCATATTTAATTATTTAACCAAAGTGATCTATTTCCTTTTTATAACTCAATTCTAACCTAGTTTCTTCTCATTTTTGTTTCTCTGTTTCTACTCATCCTTTTTATCTACAAACTTTATGACAGCTACTGGAGTATAAGAGTTAGGCTCACTCCAAAATTTAGCTAAAACTGAGCTACACAGAATTTATTAAAAATGGATCTATTTGCTGCCCCAGAAAATGAATTAATTCATATAAAATTGAAATTACTTCCAAATCAGATAATTTTCTACCTGAGCTAGTCATGAGTGGAAGGAGGGCTCTGGACAAGTGGTGGCTCAAAATAATCCTTGGACAGTCCTCAAAAATTTTCTATCCAAAAACACACATCTATTTATTTGCTAGTCTAGACAGGGCAAAAATTAAGTTTAGCATTTTTACCACATGTATAAACAAGTTCTTAGGCCTCTGGAGAAAAATGGTGATTTTTGGCTGCATGGATTATTTTTTAATAATTACAGGACTAAACTAAGACAGGAATCACAAATTAATTCATAACTGAAATTACAGTCCATATTTTCAGGTGTCCAATGTCACTACAAACAACATATCCAAAGCTCAGCCCTAGCGAAGATCAGGATTTGAAATGGTGCACAAGTTTCTAAAAACGGAGTTTGAATTTTATTTCAAAAATGGTTCACCAAAAGTATATACAAGCTAACATGAGATTGGAGTTTACAATCTCACGAGTCCAGGGAGTATTTTTGTGCATTTTTCCTATTTTTGTATGATTTTTGGTGGATTTTACAAGATTTCGGGAAAATGAGTTAAACCTTAAGAATCTTTTTACGCCGCGACCCTTGAATCTTTTGAAACTTCTCGAACAGGTCCCTGACTTCTTTCACTGGGAACCCTGGAGAAAGGAAGAAGATGAACTTAGGTCCTCGGCTCGTCGACGGCGTTGCGCCGGCCAAACGACGACGGGAGGAGGTCGGAGAAGCGGGGGAAAAGAACCAGTGGCTCACCACGAGTCGAATGGTGGCGGTTGGAAGACTGGAGGAGGCTTGGAAGTCGCCGGCGATGTGCGGTGGCGGTGCGGCCACCGCGGGCTCGATTCCGTCAAGGTGGGAGGCTGTCACCGGGGTTGGAGGGGTCCGCGAGCACCATTGGGACTCGGTGAAGCTATTGGGATGCTCGGTTGACCTCAGGGAGGGCTCGAAGTGGGTGCTCGACGTGCGGGTGCTCTGGTGGCCAGAAATGCAGATTTGGGGGAAAATCTGATTTCTTGCCGGAGAGTTGGGGATAGCTCGAGAGAAGTGGGGGAATTGGAAGCTAGGGAAGTGGTCTAGCTCTGGGCGCGAGGGATTTGGGAATGGTGGAGAGACGAGGACGAAATTTGCTCGGGACTCAAGCTCGGTCCGCGCGGCTGGAGGTTGAAGACGACGTGCTCGAGCGCGGGGAGAAGAAATGGCAGCGTTGTGGACTGAGGGAAAGGAGTGAGGGTGCTCGGTGGAGTGCTTGGGTGGGCTAGAGAGTAATGAGCAGCCTCAGGAGCGCGCGCGAGGGGAGATGGTTGACGCGATGCGCCATTAATGCGCCCGAGCTCGGACAGAGCGTGCGCGAGGGGTTGGGCGAGGGGAGATTGTGGCGTGATCGCTGGGGGATCCTCCACAGTGCTCCTTGGCGCGTAGTGGGAAGAGAATCCCCCGCCATGATGGCCTGGCCGCGCGGCGAGGCAAAGCGGCGCTACATCGCGTGACGTGACCGTACGAGAGGCCGGACAAGCGCGCGAGGACAAGAGCCAACTGCCGCCGCAGCTCGGCCGGCCTGGCGTGGACGCCGCCGCACGCCGGCCACGTGGCGGCCGGACTCCAGCCAGGAGCAGAGCGCACCAGGGGTCTGTCGGGCGCCCCGTGGAGCTCCATTGCCCTTTTGAATTTTCTCCAAAAATTTGAACTGAACTTTGAAAAGTGTAAAAATAAAAGTTGGAGTTTGAGATGTGGGACACAACTTTATTTTTGGTGTGAACCTGAAATTTCAAAATTTTCAAGCTCAAACAAGCCAAATTCAAACAGGTGTTCAGAAAAGTTTTTTGCGTTTTTGAGGGGCTAAACTGCAAAATTTGCAAAAGTTCCCAACAGCGACTAGGCCTTATTTGTGATTACAAACAACTTTTATTTTGGGATATTTTCATGTTTCGTACAATTTTCTTGAGATTTCAGCTGGGTATCAAAAAGACCTTGGTTTTGAATTAAATTTGAATTTTTGGTCAAATTTTGGTGCATTCACATCATTGTTCCCCTTTTAAGCTGTTTTAACATGTGTTTTCAAGGTATTAACATCAGGGATGTCACAGCCTACCCCTCTTAAAAAGAATCTCGCCCCGAGATTCGATTGTGCTTAGGAACAAGGTGGGAAAAAGGTACCTTGGTCTAAGAAAGGATGTCGGGGAAGTTCTTCTTAAGATAGTCCTCGGTTTCCCACGTGGCTTCATCTTCGGAGTGATGACTCCACTGAATTTTGTACATTTTAACTCCTCTTCTTCGGGTTTGTCTCTCCTTCTCATCGAGGATCTTGATGGGATGCTCATCATAGGAAAGATCCGGTTCAACTGAGAGTTCTTCTTGCTCAACAACCTCGGTCGGAACACGAAGACATTTCTTGAGTTGGGAGACATGGAATACATCGTGCACGGTGGAGAGTTTCTTGGGAAGCTTCACACGGTACGCGACCGGTCCACATTGTTGGGTGATTTCATACGGGCCAATGTAGCGAGGTGCAAGTTTTCCTTTTAATCCAAACCTTTGCACACCCTTGGTCGGGGAGACCTTGAGATACACGTGATCGCCGACTTCAAACTGAAGTGGCTTCCGCCGTTGATCAAAGTAACTCCTTTGCCGTGATTGTGCGGTTTTCAAATTTTCACGGATGATCCTAACCTTTTCTTCCGCTTCCTTCACAAGGTCAGGGCCATATGTGTACCTCTCGCCTGCCTGGGACCAACACAACGGTGTCCGACATCTTCTACCATACAAGGCTTCGAAAGGTGCCATTTTAAGACTCGCTTGGTAGCTGTTGTTATAGGAGAATTCAGCAAGAGATAAGCATTTCTCCCAATTCTTCCCGTAATGGATAACACAAGCTCGAAGCATATCCTCAAGTATTTGATTTACCCTTTCCGTTTGCCCATCGGTTTGAGGGTGATATGCTGAACTACGGATCAGTTTTGTGCCCAGGGATAGTTGCAATTGTTCCCAAAAGCGTGCCACAAATTGAGTACCACAATCTGAAATTATCGTCTTGGGTACCCCATGTAAACAAACGATCCGTTCCAAATAAATCTCAGCGTACCTCTTAGCGGTATAAGCGGTATTGACCGGAATGAAATGTGCGATCATGGTAAGGCGGTCCACAATTATCCAAATGGAGTCATGCCCCTGAGGGGTTCTGGGAAGTCCAACAATGAAGTCCATGCTTATATCTTCCCACTTCCACGAGGGAATAGGTAGAGGTTGAAGAGTGCCTGCTACCTTCAAGTGGGTAGCCTTTACCCGCTGACACGTGTCACATTCCGACACATACGTGGCAATTTCTCGCTTCATCCTAGTCCACCAAAAGTTTTATTTCAAATCTTGGTACATTTTAGTGCTACCGGGATGGATAGAAAATTTAGAGAGATGGGCCTCATCCATAATCTTCCTCCGGAGTTCAGTGTTTTTGGGCACCACTATACGTTGTCCAAACCACATCACTCTCTGCCCATCTAACCGAAACACTTGTATTTTTCCTTCACCTTCTCCTTTGCCAATTTCCTTTTAAGGATTTTAATCTTTGCATCATTTAATTGGGCTTCAACGATCTGATCGTGCAAGGTTGGTTCAACAGAAATATGGTTGAAGTACCCGTGTGGAACAATCTCTAAGTTGAGCTTTGCCACATCTGGCACAAGGTGTCAGTGTAGGACTTCACGGAAAGGCAATGACAATGAGCCTTGCGGCTTAGTGCATCCACAACCACGTTAGCCTTCCCGGGGTGATAATGCACACTAAGGTCATAGTCTTTTGCTAACTCCAACCATCTTTGCTGCCTCATATTCAAATGTGCCTGAGTGAAGATATATTTGAGGCTCTTGTGGTCAGTGTACACGTTGCATGGAACACCCATCAGATAGTGCCTGCATATCTTGAGAGCATGAACAACCGCCGCTAACTCAAGATCATGGGTAGGGTAATTTTGCTCATGAGGCCGGAGTGCTCGAGAAGCATAAGCAATGACTCGGTTCTCTTGCATAAGAACACAGCCAAGTCCGGTGCCTGATGCATCGCAATAGACATCATAGGGCTTGGTGCTGTCGGGTTGAGCTAAAACTGGGGCTGAAGTTAAATGTTTTCTCAAAGTGTGGAAAGCTTCTTCACATTTCTCACCCCACTCAAATTTGACTCCCTTCTTTAAGAGTTCTGTCATGGGTTTAGCAATCCGAGAGAAGTCCGGAATGAAACGGCGATAGTAACCGGCTAAACCCAGAAAACTCTGAATCTCATGGACAGAGGTAGGTGGTTGCCAATCTCATGGCGATAGTAACCTTGGTTAGATCCACGGATATACCATCCTTGGAAACCGTGTGGCCTAAGAATTTCACACTTTCTAGCCAGAATTCACATTTTGAGAACTTGGCGTAGAGTTGATGGTCTCTCAATCTTTGAAGAACAATGCAAAGGTGCTCGGCATGCTCTTCCTCATTCTTGGAATATATGAGAATGTTATCAATGAAAACCACCACGAACTTGTCAAGTTCGGACATGAAAACCAAATTCATGAGGTACATGAAGTAGGCTGGGGCATTAGTGAGTGCAAACGACATGACCAAGAATTCATAAAGTCCGTAGCGGGTGGAAAAGGCAGTCTTTGAAATGTCACAAGGTCGGATTTTTATTTGGTGATAGCCAGAGCGAAGATCAATCTTGGAGAACACTCTGGCGCCAGCTAATTGGTCAAAAAGGACATCAATGCGGGGAAGTGGATACTTATTCTTAATGGTCACCGCATTGAGAGGCCGGTAATCAATACACAACCTCAAGGAATGATCCTTCTTCGTCACAAAGATAGCTGGGCAACCCCAAGGCGACACACTAGGACGAATGAAACCCTTGTCTAGCAGTTCTTGGAGTTGAATTTTTAATTCAGCCAATTCATTGGGTGGCATTCTATAAGGTCTCTTTGATATGGGTGCCGTGCCAGGTTGGAGTTCAATCACAAATTCAATGTCCCTATCCGGCGGCATCCCAGGTAAGTCATCTGGGAAAACATCGGCATACTCACATACCACTGGAATGTCTTTTAGTTGTGTTTCTACCATTGCATAAGCACAAGCATTGGCACAATTCCGTTGTGGCAGATATAGTGCACTAGGGCCATGTGTATGCGAGTTTATTTCCACAACTCGCTCCGCAACATCTAGCACAACCTTATGTTGGGTCATCCAATTTGCCCCCAAAACAATATCAATCCCTTCCATCCCAAGCAGAATTAAATCAGTAGGGAATATTTTACTACCCAGCCTGATCGGTACTTTTCGAGTGACTTGGTTGGATGCTATTTTACCTCCCGCAGTTGATATCACATATGCTGATTTGGTATGGTAAGATTTTAACCCACATTTTGCATGAAATCTTGTGCTTATAAAACTATGTGTTGCCCCGGAATCAAACAATATCACGGCAGGTTGATTGTGGATAGGAAAGGTACCAGTCATATCCGGTGCTCCCTCCGGTAGGTCGGCCAAGGTGGTGTAGTTAAGCCTTCCTTGCCTGACTTGCACTCGCTGCTGTTTGCCCTTGTTCTGCTGAGTTCCCGGGCGCTGGTTCTGTGGCTTGTTCTGTGGGCAATCCTTGATGAAGTGACTGTTGCTGCCACATTTGAAGCACTGGTAGCCAACTCCAAGACGAGACGGCTGCTGCACGTTCTGCCTCGGTGCCGGTTGCTGCTGCGGCGGTGGAGGAAAACGGGGCGCACCCTGCTGTGGTGGCCTAACAACCCATCGTCCTCCCTGAGGTGCCCGGGGCTGCCCCTGCGGTGCAGCCGGGGGAACCAGGCGGAACCTCTGTGGCTGTGCGCTCGAGGGTCTAGCTGGAGCTTTCCTCTTCTTCTCAGCCTTGTGTACCATGTTGGCGTCTTCCTAGGCGATAGCGATGTTCACAAGTTCGCCATACGTGGCAACGCGGGTGGTGGTCAGTTGTGCCTTTAGCTTGGTGTTGAGGCCACGTCGGAACCTTTCCATTTTCTTCACGTCAGAGTCGGTGTGATGACCCGCATATGGACACAGACCATTGAAGGCCTGGGCATACTGAAGTACAGTGCGGTTACCCTGGGTCAATGCCAGAAACTCGGTCAATTTCCGCTCTACCAAGCCGGCAGGAATGTGGTGAGCTTTGAAAGCAGCCTTGAACTCTTCCCACTCAATCACGTGACCCTCCTGCTGCAGGGCCAAATAATTCTCCCACCATAGGAGAGCTGTACCGCGGAGCTGCTGCGCCGCGAAGACCACCTTGCGGTTGGAAGTGCAAGGCGTGGCCAGGATAGAGAACTTGGATTCGATGGCTCGAATCCACGCATCGGCCTCCAAGGGCTCCTCGGCTCTGGAGAACACCGGCGGGTGTGTAGCCAAGAAGTCCTCATACCGAGTCACTTGAGGTTGAGGGGCCCGTTGACCTCCCTGTTGTTGCATCTGCTGCTGCATCATTTGTTGTTAATGCTGCAGGTTCCGGAGAATCTCCGTTTGAGTAGCATACAATTTTTACCCCGTCGGAGGTTGCTGCGGTGGCGGATGTGGTGGCGGCTGTTGCTGCCCTTCTGGCCCCTGCTGGTTAGCATTGGAGCCGCTAGCGTCGTGACCGCTGCGAGTGATAGCCATCTACAGTAGGTACTTGTATTAGCCACATTTCATAAGTTTGCATAAATGATGACAAGATAGAACGTGGCAATATAATGAAGTTTATTGCGTAAAGATGACATATCAATAGGCAGTTCGGAAGCAAAATCATATCTCCCAGTAGGAAGCTATTCAGATGCTCCAATTCGGTCAGTAGCTCGAAAATTTTATGCTCTACAACTTTCATGTTTGGCTCAGAGCCAAATTCGGGCTGGAGCTAAGCCAAAAAATTCAATTTTTAGCTCTCTGCGTTTGCTGTTTTGCGGTAGGCCGAGCTGTAGTGTTTTGGTTGCCATTTTTATTTCGCTTTACCAATGGAGTTGAAATTTGGCGAGCATTTCTTATGAAAAATTCCAAACAACTTTTTAGTTCACATCACAGCCCAGAAATGAATGGAAAACCCATTAATAATTAAAACAAAGTTAGCTGCAGAATATTTTCAACGCAAGCATTACAACCTTCATCAAGTTTTGGGGCTCACATACCCGCACCAATTAAATTACATTATCTCAAAAGATTAGAGGGAAACTCAACTCCATCTAGCCTATTACATCATGAAGCCAAAATTTAGGCTATGCGGAGCAGTAATCTCGCTACTACAGTTTCTAGAAATCATCTAGGTTGTTAGCGGTAGCCTCGCTGCCCATAGGAGACGGTGGACCTGGAAGGGGCATGTCATCCTCGGTGTCCATGTCGGAATCGGGGGCCTCTCCTTCCCCATGCTCTCCACCCTGCTCAAGGAGGTGTTGAGCATCATGGGCGGCTAACATGGCATTGGCATGCTCCAAAACACCATGCACATTCTCAAGCTCATCCCTTGTTTGGACTAGCTCGTTGTGGAGATTGTTGTGCGCGATGTGGAGGTCAGACAATTGCCTCTCCAAATCTGCAATCATGGCATCTCTGGTGCTCACCTCTATGGACAATGAGGTCCTTACTACCCCAATGTCACGGGCACGGACAGACATATCCATGGCAAGGTTGAGCACCTCACTCTGTGACCGTCCTAAAAGTGCCTGCAAACAGTGATAAGCTTGGATCCATCTCATCATAAGTGCAGCTGCAGCGACGGGGTTCTCCGCCATCCTCAAAGGGGAGCTAAGATAGCGCCTCATACAATGGGCATCGTCCGGCTGGGACGGTGGAAACAGCCCAAGCAGCTGATGCTCTACCAGGTCTTGGTTCTGAGCACAAAAGGAACTGATGCCATTCAAGGCAGCTAGCTCACAAGTAGTCTCCATGTGGTGCCCATGAACTTCGACACTCCAAGTGGGGGAGCTGGGACACGGCGGGTGGCGATGCACCACCAAATGCACACGGGAGCGGGTCACACCTCGGTCTCGGATGACGGTTCTCTCATATTGTGGCGGGGTTGGGTAATCCAGCGCCTGCAAAACAGACCAAAGGATACTAGGGAAACCCTCCCATCCTAAACAGTCCGAGAAGGAAATGTCGTTGGAGTAGCTGGCCAGGTCAGCGTGAGCGTCCATTCTGAACAAAAGGTCAAATATGAGAACCGGTTAGCGCCAAAGAAAATAAAAACAGATTCTGGATAGTGTAGTAAAAATTGTAAAACCCAACATCTACAAACCCAAAAATTCTCAATGTTGTCCAGAACATAGCTTAGGTAATTTCAAACAAGTTTCATGTTGAAGGTTTGGGCAGAAACCATCGTTAAGAAGGTGTAAAAATTCAATTTTTAACTCACTGTTCCCAGAAATTTCCAGCAGACAGGGGGTTACCATTTTAAGCATAATTAACCAATTTCGTTGAAATTTCTACAGCACAAACTAGATAACATTTATGACAACTTTCATGTTGAACACTCTTTCCTTTGACAGCGTTTTCATGTTCGAAATAATGGTGCAAGCAGATTGTTTTTGGCAGAGTTTTGGCTCAATTTCCGGTTGTTATTCAAATTTTTATGGCGGGTAGTTCAATGGTCGTGCATTAGGGTTCAATAAAATTTCAGGGAATTGCCATGCATGAGCGGACTATTCGTTCTCACCAACACACATGCCAATAAACTTTTGGCCTACGAAGTTAGTGCTGGTGGCTAGGCAATATTCGTCTCTCCCTATATTAACTAGCCGAACTTTTCTAACCGTTGATCTTACGGAATCTGGTTAGTGTACCTGCAAAAAGTTCCATTCCAGAGCATATATAATCAACCTTTCGTGCCAGCACTCACGAAAGCGTTTCCATACATTACCACCCACTATAGAGGTGGCACCCGGACGTTCAACATTGAACGGGCAATGCTTCATATGTCACCAAGGCAACATATTGACAATTTCATACGCTCATGAAATAGTGTATTGACTTTGTGCCGCCATCATATTTGCATATGATGCCGTGGTACGCTACAGCAATCGCCGTACCTTGCGCCCACCATGCTATTCTAGTTTCATACGCCATCACAGCGTATTGACTATGTGCCGCCACTATAATTTCATATAGTGCCGTGGTACGTTACAGCAATCGCCGTACCTTGCGCCCACCATTGCGTAAAATAAATGACAGAATAAAATGTGCTGGGAGTCAGTATAATATATAATTAGCCACCTATCATATCGTGATCCCTTAACCCACATAGGCTTCACGTTCTATAGATAATCCTTAGCGATCCTACAGATAGCATTCCATCGCAAGTGCGCGGCGGAAGCAAGATTTGTCAAGTTTTATTCCAAAATGTTTATTTAAGGTCTGTTGCTCTCTCTGGTACGCATGTTTCGGCTCTGATGCCAGCTGTGGCAGATCACTCCGAAATTATTCCAAGTTAAGTACCCCTGGACCGCTAATAAAGCAGTCAGGCACTTAATCCGGAATAAGCTGGAGCGCCGTCGGATTATACCCGATTAACCACTTACTTTCACGATCGAAACAACACGCGCGCCCACACGAAGGTGAGTTCCAGAAATTACAACATTCTTCAAATTCATCATACATAAATAGTATCATACAGTTATTACAAACCAAGTTTGAATTTCAAGTCAGAGTATCGAAAGGTTCATTGCAGCGGAATAATAAATCTAGCGACGATACATAGTAACACCATGATGAAGCCTGCCATGGTGCTACTCCTCCCGTTCCTCGGCAGAGGACGGAACCCACTCGACGTGCCATCCAGGGGGAACCTGGGTAGGCCACGTGATGGCATCGACTGCCACATCCATCACAGTACCTGAAATAATAGCCACAAGCAAGGCTGAGTACACTAATACTCAGCAAGGCTTACCCGTCGGGTGAAAACTACTTCACCGACTTCTAGACATGAGAGGCTTTTGGCTGGTGGGTTTGTTCAAAAAGCAACTAAGAGTGGATCCTTACTTTCATGGTTTTAGCATCATATTCTAGTGGAATTAACCATTCTAGATTGACATCCTTTCTAAGCATACAAGTGGTGCAATACAATTTAATTCATACAACAAGTTCATCATCCTCATAGTTCCACTTGTTACTCAATGCAGCACAGCGGTCAAGCAGTCTCATTAACCGTGAGAAGCGGACAGTTCGAACCGAATTTTGCTACCTGGCCAGGGGAAACCCAACACACACGGACAATGCTTGCTATAAAAGGTACAAGCACTTCCCAACCTTTCCCATCAATCCACAATTCGGAACCGGGTTCACTTCCTTAGGATAGAGGTTTACTGCTTCACTCACAGCATCACGCATATTTCCACAAGTGTACGGCAAGGGAAACAAAAGTTTCCAAGGAGATATGGCTATCGGCCCTAGCTGCTTCAATCTGGTACCAGGCTTACCGATTCCCATAAGTCGGCATGCATGTGGTACGTTCAAAAACTTAACACACAGAACCACACGTTCCGACCTTAATCCAATTATCATACACGGACGGGAGATCTACACATACCATCCCGCCCGTCCATCCTTATGATTCCAACATAAGTAAAGACAAGCAACTCCTATATCTCGCGAGTGACAGGAAATCACTCGACTTGTAACGGTCTTAAAGGCATTGCTCTATCGATCTTATCATACAAGTATTTCCATTCATAGGTACTAGGATCATGCAACTAAGGTATTCAAACAACACCTAGAACGTAAATGCATAAGCATAAATAAATACATAGTTACACGAATTAAAAGTTAGGTCATGCTCTGGGGCTTGCCTTCTTGAGCTGACTGACTGTTAGACTCCGGGTCGACCACGACTTCGTTGGCACCGCTCTCGGGGATTCCTTCTTCGTCGGCAGGGATGAGGTGATAGGTGCCATCCGCAAAAGCGCCTTCTACATGAGATGCATAACTTTATAGTGGCTGCCTAAGTGGTCTAAAACCACGGCCTTGAAGGCCATATTCACCTAGACATGCTAGTGTACCACTTTCTTCTTCACAAAATTAGAGGAGGGTGTGAAATTTTATCGTATCTATGATGGTGATTGTGTACACATATAAAATAATCCAATTTATTATTTTGAAGCTAGGGTGCTGTTCTGAAATTCAGATTTCACATGCTCCATATTTAATTATTTAACCAAAGTGATCTATTTCCTTTTTATAACTCAATTCTAACCTAGTTTCTTCTCATTTTTGTTTCTCTGTTTCTGCTCATCCTTTTTATCTACAAACTTTATGACAGCTACTGGAGTATAAGAGTTAGGCTCACTCCAAAATTTAGCTAAAACTAAGCTACACAAAATTTATTAAAAATGGATCTATTTGCTGCCCCAGAAACTGAATTAATTCATATAAAATTGAAATTACTTCCAAATCAGATAATTTTTCTACCAGAGCTAGTCATAAGTGGAAGGAGGGCTCTCGCCAAATGGTGGCTCAAAATAATCCTTGGACAGTTCTAAAAAATTTTCTATCCAAAAACACACATCTATTTATTTGCTAATCTAGACAGGGCAAAAATTAAGTTTAGCATTTTTACCACATGTATAAACAAGTTCTTAGGCCTCTGGAGAAAAATGGTGATTTTTGGCAGCATGGATTATTTTTTAATAATTGCAGGACTAAACTGAGACAGGAATCACAAATTAATTCATAACTGAAACTACAATCCATATTTTCAGGTCTCCTTTGGACACAAGGTGTCCAATGTCACTACAAACAACATATCCAAAGCTCAGCCCTAGCGGAGCTCAGGATTTGAAATGGTGCACAAGTTTCTAAAAAAGGAGTTTGAATTTTAATTCAAAAACGGTTCATCAAAAGTATATACATGCTAACATGAGATTGGAGTTTACAATCTCACGAGTCCAGGGAGTATTTGTGTGCATTTTTCCGATTTTTGTACGATTTTTGGTGGATTTTACAAGATTTTGGGAAAATGAATTAAACCTTAAGAATCTTTTTACGCCGCGACCCTTGAATCTTTTGAAACTTCTCGAATAGGTCCCTGACTTCTTTCACTGGGAACCCTGGAAAAAGGAAGAAGATGAACTTAGGTCCTCGGCTCGTCGATGGCGTTGCGCCAGCCAAACGACGGCGGGAGGAGGTCGGAGAAGTGGGGGAAAAGAACCAGTGGCTCACCACGAGTCGAATGGTGGCGGTTGGAAGATCGGAGGAGGCTCGGAAGTCGCCGGCGACGTGCGGTGGCGGTGCGGCCGCCGTGGGCTCGATTCCGGCGAGGTGGGACACTGTCACTAGGGTTGGAGGGGTCTGTGAGCACCAATGGGACTCGGTGAAGCTATTGGGATGCTCGGTTGACCTCGGGGAGGGCTCGAAGTGGGTGCTCGACATGCGGGTGCTCCGGCGGCCGGAAATGCGGATTTGGGGGAAAATCCGATTTCTCGCCGGAGAGTTGGGGATAGCTCGTGAGAAGTGGCGGAATTGGAAGCTAGGGAAGTGGTCTAGCTCTGTGCGCGAGGGATTTGAGAATGGTGGGACGAGGACGAAATTTGCTCGGGACTCAAGCTCGGTCCACGCGGCTGGAGGTTGAAGACGACATGCTCGAGCGTGGGGAGAAGAAATGGCAGCGTTGTGGACTGAGGGAAAGGAGTGAGGGTGCTCGGTGGAGTGCTTGGGTGGGCTAGAGAGTAATGAGCAGCCTCGGGAGTGCGCTCGAGGGGAGATGGTTGACGCGACGCGCCATTGATGCGCCCGAGCTCGGACAGAGCGCGCGCGAGGGGTTGGGCGAGGGGAGATTGTGGCGTGATCGCTGGGGGATCCTCCACAGTGCTCCTTGGCGCGTAGTGGGAAGAGAATCGCCGCGGAGCGGCTCTGCACGGTGCGCGCGCGACGGCCAACGGCGGCGCTCCGCCCGCCATGATGGCCTGGCCGCGCGGCGAGGCAAAGCGGCGCTACAACGCGTGACGTGACCGTATGAGAGGCCGGACAACCGCACGAGGACAAGAGCCAGCTGCTGCCACGGCTCGGCCGGCCTGGCGTGGACGCTGCCACACGCCGGCCACGTGGCGGCCGGACTCCGGCCAGGAGCAGAGCGCGCCAGGGGTCTGTCGGGCGCCCCGTGGAGCTCCTTTGCCCCTTTTGAATGTTCTCCAAAAATTTGAACTGAACTTTGAAAAGTGTAAAAATAAAAGTTGGAGTTTGAGAAGTGGGACACAACTTTTTTTTTGGTATGAACCTGAAATTTCAAATTTTTCAAGCTCAAACAAGCCAAATTCAAACAGGTGTTCAGAACTGTTTTTGGAGTTTTTGAGGGGCTAAACTGCAAAATTTGCAAAAGTTCCCAACGGTGACTAAGCCTTATTTGTGATGACAAACAACTTTTATTTTGGGAGATTTTCAAGTTTAGTACAAATGTCTTGAGGTTTCAGCTGGGTGTCAAAAAGACCTTGGTTTTGAATTAAATTTGAATTTTTGGTCAAATTTTGGTGCATTCACATCATTGTTCCCCTTTTAAGCTGTTTTAACATGTGTTTTCAAGGTATTGACATCAAGTATGTCACACCCTCGGCTCTGGCCGGGCTCAGGTCGGCGCACCGGGCCTCGGCGGCCGCCCTTGGCTTCGAGGAGTCAGGGATGGCCGCGGGTGGTGCGTCTCGATGGAGACGCTTCACCGGGGCCGTGCCACGGCCCGACCCGTGGCCGATCCGGATGCAAGCACAACGACCTTGTTATAAGACTCTAGCGACACGGACAATGAAAGGAAGAGGTAACAGCAAGGTAACGTAGACAAACCTGCTTGACGTCCCGGGGCGGAGGACCGTCAGCCGCACCGGCTTGGAGGAGGAGGTTGAGCGCGTGTGGGACGCCCCCGCCGGTGGGGCGCCTGGGGGTGGGGAGGGAAGCTCATCCACGACGATGGGCGTGGACCGCTGCTCGCCGTGCGCCATGGGGTCCACCGCGATGTGATCCACCAGCATAGGGGAAGAACCTCCGGGATTCTCCTCGTCGCACGAAGAGGCCAGGTCCGACCCGACCTCCTCTCCCCGGCGCTCCTTGCGCTCCCTCTCGCGCCTCCGCTCTTCGCGGTTGAGGCGCTTCTTGGTCTCCTCTCTCTTGCGCTTCCGGACGGCCTGCCCGGCCTCCTGGTTCCTCCGCCGAGCCTTATCGCGGGCGGACAGCTCCTCCGGTAAGACCCCCCTCGAGGCGTGAAGACCCCCAAGGGCCTCGCAGGACTGCAGGTCGAGGACAACATGTTGACTCACGAAAAGGAGAACAGAAAAAGACTAAGACAAAAACGAGATACGGTGGGAAAGAGTGACTTACGAGGTCCACGGCCCCAGGACCCAGGAGCATCGGTGGCTGACCCGGGGTGGGGATCGCCATGGAGGCGGCCCGTAGCCGAGCTCGTATCTCGTCCTCCGGGGGGACGACATGCGACACGAGGCTGGCGTGGAGTTCCACCTCGGAGGTCGTGGGGAGCATCTCGAAGAGACGCAGGGGTCGGGCCATGAGCGGGGCAATGCGGCGCCGGTGGAAGGCCTCCGCGATGCCAATGCCGGTGAGGCCGCTTGACCGGAGCTTGCCGAGGCAGTCGAGATGCTCCGCCAGCTTCTTGCGGGCAGAGGCCTCGGGGCCATACTGCTAGTGTGCCGGCTCCTTGGCCGGCGGCGAGCTCGCGGGGTCGAACGGGGGAAGGGCGGCCTCCGTGTGGTTCTTCAGGGAGAACCAACCCTTGTTCCAATCTTTGTTGGAAACCCGCAGCTCGGAGCGCGGGAACATGTCCACGCGGGACTGCTTCGCCTGCAGCAAGCAGTATCCCCACAGGGCCAGGACGCCATGCACGCGGACGAGCGCCGCCTTGAAGAAAAGAAGGAAAAGATTGAAGTCTGGGTCGATGCCCAGATAAACCTCGCACAGGGCCACAAAGTTGGCCAGCTGCTGGACCCCGTTCGGGGCGAGGGCGTGGAGTTCCACCCCGAAGTGGTGGAGCACCTCGCGGACGAAGCGGTGAGCCGGCACAGCAAAACCACGGATGTGGTACGCCATGAAGCTCACCACGTACCCCGCTGGCGGCGAAGGGGTCTTGTGGGAGGGGTGTGGTGAGATCCACTCCTCCTGCGCGGTGCGTGGGCAGAGAAGCCCTTGAGATACGAGCGACTCGAGGGCGGCCATGGACGCGGTTGAACGCGCCCCTGGACGGAGCTGCGCCGAGGAAGAGGAACCCCTGGTGGCCATCTCGATAGTGGCAGACTTTGGGGGATGCGAGATTGTTGATTAGATTGAGAAGGGCGACGAAGGGCAAACGGGAGCGAGAAGATGAAAGCTGTGAGGGAAGGCAAAAATGTAACACCCAGATTTCCAAGAAATCCGAATGCTTCCATATGTGTGCCCAGGATGTCCACAGAACACATATAGATTACAAATATTGAATCACAGAGAACACAATGCTCGAATAAAAATAGTTTATATCAGAGTTTAACACAAGACATAGTCTTAAACAAATAACACAGCGGAAGTCTAAATATTATTTAAACGCTTCATAACTAGTAGAGCCTCAAGTCCACAGGGACACCGACTGGTTGAACACAGCTTAGAAGTACGGCAGATCCTCCGGAAACTCAGCAAGCGACTGATCATTCATTGCTCCATCTGTTACCCATCCGGGATTTTGTTGAATAGTTGCAAGTGTAAGTAAACCATCTTACTTAACAAGTATAACACGGGTTATGCAAGAACAAAAGGCTTGACACGGTTATACTGCATTAGCACTTTTAGTTGTTTCATTTTATTATCATCTAATTTACTACAAATGAGTAGAACCCAAGTATAGACCCATTAATAAGGTATAAGTGATTATAGAACATACCAACATCAACCACTAATATCATCTTCTACTCAGAAAGGATCCAGGCCGCTCGTGTCCGTGAGCACGGCTATCATGATAGATCAACACTCTGCAGAGGTTTCGCCCTTTACCCGCCGGTCACATAAATCCAAAAGAACTTATGTTACGAGGACTTTCACAAAACACCCTAACAAGCACAGTAGCCGTTTTGGTTCAACATAGGCAGCATAACCCGAGGCATCGAGATTGACGTACGCTCAGGGCGCAACGTGAGGGGGTCAATGGCGTCCAGAGCGAGAGCGCAATCATCGCAACGTGTGAAGCTGCCGTACATCGGGCGCTTACATCACGGGACTTTGCCTAACGAGACATAGCCAACGGCTAGAACCGTCCTCGATGGATCAAACTATACTCTCACCCATGCACCCCACATACGCCTTTCGGTAACCACTGGCGAGCTAGAGACGTACAAGCTAATCATCCAAGACCAGAGCCATTATAGTTCCAACGGCGGCGAACAGGTTCCTGGGTTGTCGCTTTAAGAACCGGACCTTATGGAGAGACATTAGAACAAAGCACAAAGCACATGCTCTAATTCCCTAGATCAAACCTTATAGAGACACTAGAACAAAGCACACAACACATGCTCTAGTTCCCCGAACCATGTTGCTAAAAAGCATCTTTTAACCATCATTGAAGTGAACCATTAGTTCAATATTGACATTAAAAATAAATGTTGGTTGCAGCGCATAGCAAAGTCTAACCATAATGCATAAAACCCCGGGTAACAAGGAATAAGGTAAAGACTAGGAACATCCTTAGTGGTTAACAGTATTAGACACATGCATATGATTTATGTGATTAATCGGTGTAAAGGTAACAAGGATGGTCCGTGTTATACTTGCCTTCCTCAGTGAACTGCTGCTGCAACTGCTCTTCGGGAACGGGATCGTCGGCGAACTCGAACGGCTCGGCAACTACTCACATCGATCACCACACAAGCATCCACACATACATGCAAACAAGATATTTAATTAGAACAGTACACCAAACATAAACAAAAGATGAAAAGAAGGCTTTAGAGTTACTCTACGCTTCCCTACGAACACGTGAGCGCGAAAATCACTCAAATCGGAGTTAAAACGGAGAAACTACGCTTAAAACGGGCTCTAGGGGCTTGCTGGTAAAGATTTTAGGCTTCCAGGGGTGTTTTTGAAAGAAACCAGGGACCTAAAACATAATTTCGTATAAAAACTCGAGGGCTGCAGCGTAAAAACGACTTTCAGGACGACGGACGCTATTTTTCAAAAGAGCAGGGGCTAAACCGAAAGAAAAAGAACTTAGTTGTAAATACTTTTTAACTGCGCTGGACCGCGGGTTGATTTTCAAAAACTACAGGGGCTCTTTTGCAAAACGGGCACGGCGGCTGCTGGATGCTGACGTGGGCTGACGTCACGGTCTACTGTGCTGTGGACCGGCCGTGAACCGCGGTCCACGGGTTCACGGTGAACCGGACCCGGTTTAGATCTGGACCGTCAGTTTCGAATCTAACGGCTCAGATCGGATCGGGCTTAAGGTCACCGGAGCTCAGCCGTCGCGGCGGCGCATGCGGCGGCGCTTCGCCGGAATCGACTCGGCTCGGGGCTACGGTGGCCAAAACCTCGCCGCGTTTGGTCCTAGAGGTAGAGGAGACAACGGGGAGTCGATTTTGGGGGTTCTACTCGAGGATTAAGCGGCGGTGGCGGCTGGTGACGAGCGGCGGCGGATTGGGAACTCCGGCGAACTCGTTCGCGTACTGCAGAGCGGGAAAAAGGAGGGCTTTTGGGCCTGGCGCGATGATGGGCTGAACGAGCTGGGCCGCGCAGTGGTGAAGAGAAAAGATGGGCCGCGGGAAGAAAGAAAAAGAAAGCTGGGTTGCTGGGCTGAAAAGAAAGAAGGAGAAAGAGAGAGAGAAAGGAAAAGGTTTTTCTTTTATTCAAACACTCATTTGAATTCAAATTCAAATTTGAATTCCACACAATCAAAAATAAATGCACCAGCATGAATGCAATAATAATGTTTCTATACCCTATATTTGCTTTTAATTATCCAAAATTTTATTTTTCCTACATTATTTATGAGCACTTCAATATAAAAAGCCAATTAATTACTAAATTTTAAATAGGGCATTTTTAGGGTCTTAAAGAAAAGCATACCCTGTTACGCCGGCGGCCCCAAATATATAGGGGCGGCGGGTGTGACATCTCTGATGTCAAATATATATTAGTGCACTTAAACCAATGCAAAAAGGGAATTATGGGTTGAAATTCAAAAATCCTCCAAAAATTCAATTTTAAATTCCAAAAACAAGGGTTGTTTGACACCCAACCAAAAGCTCGAGATTCTTGTACTAAACTTGAAAATCTCCAAAAATAAAAGTTGTTTGTCATCACAAATAAACCCTAGTCACTGTTTGGAACTTTTGAAAATTTTGCAGTTTAGCCCCTCAAAAATTCGAAATACCGTTCTGGGCACCTTTTTGTTTTTGGGTTGTTTGAGCTCAAAAAATTTGAACTTTCAGGTTCACCCCAAAAAGAAAGATGTGTCCCATCTTCCAAACTCCAACTTTTATTTTCACACTTTTTCAAGTTCAGTTCAAATTTTTGGAGAAAATTCGAATTTGAAGATGAAGCTCCACGGGGCGCCTACAGTGCCCTGGCGCGCTCCTGCGCCGGCCGGAGCTCGGCCGCCACGTGGCCGGCGAGCGGCGCAGGTGGCGCCGAGCTGGCCGAGCCGCAGCGGACGCTGGCGCTTGTCGCCTAGCTCTTGTCTCGCCCCTCCTGAGCCATCACTTCGCCGCCGTCGAGTCGCCTCGCCTCGCGCCGCGGGACGCCATCATGCCGGTCGCGCGCCGCCGTGGCCGCACGCGCGCTCGCGCCGCGCTAAGCGCTCTGCAGGCCGCGATACCGTCCCGCTACGCTACAAGAGCACTGTAGAGGATCCCCCGACGTCGCTGTAGGATCTCCTCGCCCGGTCGAGTCGTTCGCGCGCTGCCCGAGCTCGCTCCGCATTCATGGCGGCCTGCTCGCGCCGCGCCGTGCGCTCGCACGCTCCCGAGGCAGCACAGTGCCTCCCTCGCGTGCCCAAGCACTCCACCGAGCACTCACACCCCTCCACTCACTCGCTCACTTAGCCATTTTCACTTCCCCGCGCTCGCTCGGTCATCTTCTTCCTCGCGCCGCGCGAACCGAGCCGAGCTTCGAGGCAAAATTCACCTTCCACACTCCACCGTTCCCAAATTCGTTGCGCACGAAGCTAGACCTCCACCCTAGCTCCAAATCCCCCCACTTCCCCCAAGCTATTATCGCTTCTCCGGCGAGAAATCGAGATTTCCCCCAAATCGCGATTTTCGGCCGCCGGAGCACCCCCACGCCGAGACCCTACTCCGAGCCGTCCCCGAGGTCAACCGAGCACGCCTTTAGCTTCCTCGAGCTCCACTGGTGCTCTAGGACCCTTCAAACCTCGACGAACGCCCCCGACCTCACCGGCGTAGAAGCCGCGGCGGCCGCGCCGCCACTGCATCGCCGCCGGCCATCTTCCGAGCATCCCCCGGCCTCCCAACCGTCCCCAACCGTTAAAAATCGTACAGAAATCAGAAAAATACACAAAAATACTCCCTGGATTCGTGAGATTGTAAACTCCAATCTCCTTTAGGCATGTATATACTTTTGATGAACCGTTTTTGAATTAAAATTCAAACTATGGAAATTGAAACTTGTGCACCATTTCAAATCCAGAGCTCCGCCAGGATTGATCTTTAGATATGTTGTTTGTAGTGACTTTGGACAGCTTGTGTCCAAAGGGCACCTAAAAATATGCAGTGTAGCTCCAGTTATGAATTAAAATGTGTTTCCTGTCTTTTTGCAGTGCAGAAATCATTAAAAATAATCTGTGCAGTGAAAAATCACCATTTTGCTCCAGGTAACTAAAAACTTGTTAGCACACCTGTTAAAAATGAAAAACTTAATTTTTTGCTCTGTTTAGACTAGCAAATAAATAAATATGTGTTTTTGGATAGAAATTTATTGAGGACTGTCCAAGGGTTATTTTGAGCCATCACTTGGCCAGAGCCCTCCTCATGCTTATGACTAGCTTTGGTAGGAAAATCTCCTGAAATGGATGAATGTTCAATTTTATATGAATTTATTTCATTTCTGCAGACAGCTGATTGTTTTATTTTTAATAAATTATGTGTAGCTCAGATTTAGCTAAATTTTGGAGTGAGCTTAGCTCTTATACTCCAGTAGCTGTCATAAAGTTTATAGATAAAAATGATGAGCAGAAATGGAGAAACAAAAATGAGAAGTAATCTAGGTGGAAATTGATTTATATAAAAGAATAAACCTTTTGGTTAATTAGTTAGAATAAAATAGATGGAAACTGAAATTCTAGAACAGCACCCTAGATTGTGAAGTAATAAATAGAATTCTTTTATATATGTACACAATCACCATCGAAGTCAAATAAAACTTTTCCCACACCTCTACCCTGTTTTTGTGAAGAAAATAGTAATGCTTAAGCATGTCTAGGTGAATATGGCCTTCAAAGGCCTTAATCATAGACTCGATAGACAGCCACCTTAAGCTATGCATGTCATGTAGAAGGCGCTATCCTGGACGGCAACTACCACCTCATCCCCGCTGACGAGGAAGGGATCCCGGAGCACGGTGCCGACGAAGGATCGACCAACCCGGAGGCTAACCCCCAGCTTGAGCAAGAAGGCAAGCCCCGGAGCATAACCTAACCTTTACCAATTATGCATCTATGAATTCTCTATGCTTGTGCATTTACGTTTGAAGGAGTTGATTGAATACCTTAGCTGCACATTTCCTAGTGCCTATGACTTGCAACACTAGTATCAAAGGATCGATAGGGCATTGCTTTAGGTCCGTTACAAGTCGAGTGATTTCCTGTCACTCGCGAGATATAGGAATTGCTTGTCTTTACTTATGTTGGAATCATAAGGATTGACGGCGGGATGATAGATGTAGATCTCCCGTCCGTGTATGATAATTGATTAAGGTCGAGATGTGTGGAAAGAGCTGTCAAGTTTTTGAACGTACCACATGCATACCGATATATGGGAGTCGGTAAGCCCGGTACCAGATTGAAGCAGCTAGGGCCGATAGCCATCTCTCCTTGGAAACTTTGTTTTCCCCTGCCGTACACTTGTGGATATATGCGTGAGACTGTGAGTGAAGCAGTAAACCTTTATCCTAAGGAAATGGACCCGGTTCCGAATTGTGGATCGATGGGAAAGGTTGGGAAACGCTTGTACCTTTTATAGCAAGCATAGTATCCGTGTATGTTGGGTTTCCCCTGGCCAGGTAGCAGAAATTCGGTTCGAACTGTCCGCTTCTCGCGGTTAATGAGACTGCTTGACCGCCTTGCTACATTGAGTAACAAGTGGAACTTTGAGATTGATAAACTTGTTCTATGAATTAAATTGTATGGCACCACTCGTATGCTTAGAGAGGATGCTAATCTAGAATGGTTAAATTTACTAGAATATGATGCTAAAACTTGAAAGCAAGGACCTACTTTTAGTTGCTTTTTGGCAAACAATCCCACCAGCCAAAAGCCTCTCATTGTCTAGATGTCGGTGATGTAGATTTCACCCGACGGGTAAGCCTTGCTGAGTATTAGTATACTCAGCCTTGCTTGTGGCATTGATTTACAGGTACCATGTTGGATGTGACCATCGATGCTTTGACTTGGCCTACCCAGGTTCCCCCTGGCTGGCACATCGAATGGGTTCCGTCCTCTGCCGAGTATCGGGAGGAGTAGCATCGTGGCAGGCTTCAGCACGGTGTTATTTGTATCGTCGTTAGATTCTTCCGCTGCAATGAACTTTTATTTCCGCTGCAAGACTTTAATACTCTGATTTAAATTTGAACTTGGTTGTAATAACTTTGAGATTCTATTGTGTATGTCAATTTGTGGAATGTTGTAATCTCTGGAACTCACCTTCGTGTGGGCGTGCTGTTGTTTCGATCGAGAAAAGAACGTGGTTAATCGGGTTTAATCCGACGGCGCTCCAGCTTATTCCGGATTAAGTGCCTGACTACTGGGTTAGTGGTCCCGAGGTACTTAACTTGGAATAATTTCGGAGTGGTCAGCCATAGCTGGCATCAGAGCCGAAGCAGCGCACCGGAGAGAGCAACAAACCTTTTATAAACATTTTTGAATAAAATTTGCCAACTCGTACTTCCCCGCGCCTCGCGATGGAAGGTTATTAGTAGGACCGTTAAGGATGTTACCTAGAGCGTGAAGCCTATGTGGGTTAAGGGATCACGATATGATAGGTGGCAAATAGTATATTATACTGACTTCCAGCACATTTCATTCTGTCATTTACTTTACGCAATGGTGGGCGCAAGGTACGGCGATTGCTGTAACGTACCACGGCACTATATGAAAATATAGTGGCGGCACATAGTCAATACGCCATCACGGCGTATGAAATTAGAATAGCAATGGTGGGCGCAAGGTACGGCGATTGCTGTAGCGTACCACGGCATCATATGCAAATATGATGGCGGCACAGAGTCAATACGCTCATGAAATAGCGTATGAAACTGTCAATATGTTGCCTTGGTGACATATGAACATTGCCCTTTCAATGTTAAACGTTCGGGTGCCACCTCTATAGCGGGTGGTAATGAATGGAGACGCTTTCGTGAGTGCTGGCACGAAAGGTTGATTATACATGCTCTGTAATGAAATTTTCTGCAGGTACACTAACCGCGAATCCGTATGCTGAAACGGTTAGAAAGGTTCGGCTAGATAATATAGGGAGAGACGGATATTGCCTAGCCACCGGCACTAACTTCATAAGCCAAAAGTTATTGGCATGTGTGTTGGAGAGAACGAATAGGCCGCTCATTCTTTGCATCTCACTGAATTAATATTGAATTTTTAATAAGTGACCAAATTGAACCGCCGTCAAAATTCAAATCACAACCCAGAAATCCTGCTGAGACCAGTCTGTTTGCACCCTTAATTCGAAACTGAAAACGCTGTCAAATGAAAAAGTGTTCAACATGAAAGATGACATAAATGTTATAAAGCTTACTCTGAAGAAATTTCAACGAAAATGGTTCAGTAAAACTGGAGTTATGCTAAAAATGGTAACCCCCTGTCTGCTGGAAATTTCTGGGAATAGTGAGGTAAAAATTGAATTTTTACACCATCTTAACGACAGTTTCTGCCCAAACCTCCAACATGAAACTTGTTAGTAATTACTTAAACAATCTCCTGGCCAAAGCTGAGAATTTTAGAGCTTGTAGATTTTGAGTTTTATAATTTTTACTACACTGTCCAGAATCTGTTCTGGTTTTCCTTGGCGCTAACCGGTTCTCACCCTTGCCCTTTTTCTTTTGGTTCAGAATGGACGCCCTCGCTGACCTGGCTAGCTACCCCAATGACGTGTCCTTCTCTGATTGCTTGGGATGGGAAGGCTTCCCTAGCATCTTGTGGTCGGTTCTGCAGGCACTTGACTACCCTACACCGCCACAGTACGAGAGGACTATTATCCGAGACCGTGGTGTGGTTCGTTCCCGTGTGCGTTTGGTGGTGTACCGCCACCTGCCATGTCCTGGCTCCCCCACCTGGACGGTGGAAGTTCACGGACACCACATGGAGACGACGTGTGAGCTAGCTGCCTTGAATGGCATTAGCTCTTTTGTGGCTCAGAACCAGGAGTTGGTTGAGCATCAATTACTTGGATTATTCCCACCGACTCAGCCGGATGATCCCCACTGGATGAGGCGCTACCTTAGCTCACCTTTGAGGATGGCGGAGAACCCCGTCGCTGTAGCCGCGTTGATGATGAGGTGGATACGGGTGTATCACCGTTTGCAGGCACTTCTTGGACGGTCGCAGTGCGAGATGCTCAATCTTGCCATGGACATGTCCGCTCGTGCCCGTGACATAGGGGTTGAGAGGACCTCCTTGTCCATTGAGGTGACCACTAGAGATGCCATGATTGCTGACTTGGAGAGGCAATTGAATGACCTCCACATTGCACACAACAACACCCAAAATGAGTTAGCACAAACTAGAGATGAGCTTGAGGAGGTACACGGTGCCTTGGAGCATGCCAATGCTATGCTTGCCGCCCATGACGCTCAGCACCTTCTTGAGCAAGAAGGAGGGGATGGTGAAGGAGAGGCCCCCGATTCCGACATGGACACCGAGGACGACATGCCGCCCCTCCCAGCTCCACCTTCACCTATGGGCAGCGAGGCTACCGCTAACAACCTAGATGATTTTTAGAGTGGTAGTAGCAAGTACTCCTCCGCTAGGCCTAAATTTTGGCTTCATGATGTAATAGGCTAGATGGAGTTGAGCTCCCCTTTTATCTTTTGATGGCAATGTAATTTAATGATGTGGTTGTGTGATCAAAACTTGATGAAGATGTAATAGCTGTGATGAAAACATTCTGCAGCTAAACTTGCTTTAATTATTGATGGGTTTTCCATTCATTTCTGGACTGTGGTGTAAACTACAAAGTTGTTTGGAATTTGTCAAACAAAATGACCACCAAATTGCAACCCCATTGGTTAAGCGAAATAAAAATGGCAACCAAAACACTACAGCTCGGCCTGCTGAAAAACAGCAAACGCAGAGAACTAGAGATTGAATTTTTCGGCTTAGTTCCAGTCCGAATTTGAATCCGAGCCCAACATGAAAGTTGTAGAGCATGAAATTTTTGAGCTACTGACCGAATTGGAGCATTTGACTTGTTTCCTGTTGGGAGATATGATTTTTCTTCCGAACTGCGTGCTGACTTGTCATTCTGCGCAGTACACTTCAATATATTGTCACGTTCTATCTTGTCATTCATTATGCAAGCTTATGAAATGTGGCTAATACAAGTACCTACTGCAGATGGCAATCACCCGCAGCGGTCACGACGCTAGTGGCTCCAACGCTAACCAGCAGGGGCCAGAGGGGCAGCAACAGCCACCGCCACCTCCTCCACCGCAGCAACCTCCGACGTGGCAGCAGCTATATGCCACGCAAACGGAGATTCTCCGGAACCTGCAGCATCAGCAGCAGATGATGCAGCAGCAGATGCTTCAGCAGGGAGGTCAACGGGCCCCTCAGCCTCAGGTGGCCAGATACGAGGATTTTCTGGCAACGCACCCGCCGATTTTCTCTCTAGCTGATGAGCCTTTGGAGGCCGACACCTGGATTCGAGCCATCGAGTCCAAGTTCACCATCCTGGCGACGCCTTGCACCTCCAACCGCAAGGTCGTGTTCACGGCGCAGCAGCTCCGCGGCCCAGCTCTCCTTTGGTGGGAGAACTACCTGGCCCTGCAGCAGGAGGGTCATGTGGTTGAGTGGGATGAGTTCAAAGCTGCGTTCAAGGCTCATCACATCCCGGCCGGTCTGGTAGAGCGGAAGTTGAATGAGTTTTTGGCGCTGACCCAGGGTACCCGCACAGTGCTCCAGTACGCCCAGGCCTTCAATGGTCTGTGCCCATATGCGGGTCATCACGCCGACTCCGACGAGAAGAAGCTGGAGAGGTTCCGACGTGGCCTGAACACCAAGTTGAAGGCACAGTTGGCCACCACCCGTGCTGCCACGTACGGTGACCTGGTGAACCTTGCCATTGCCCAGGAAGACGCCAATATGGTGCACAAGGCGGAGAAGAAGAGGAAGACTCCCGCTGGACCGTCGAGCGCGCAGCCACAGAGGTACCGCTTGGTTCCCCCGGCTGCACCGCAGGGACAGTCCAGGGCACCTCAGGGAGGTGGATGGGTTGCTAGGCCGCCACAGCCTAACGCGCCCCGTTTCCCTCCACCGCCGCAGCAGCAGCAGGCGCCAAGGCAGAATGCACAGCAGCCAGCTCGCCCTGGAGCCGGCTATCAGTGCTTCAAGTGTGGAAGTAAAGATCACTTTATCAAGGATTGCCCACAGAGCAAACAGCAGAACCAGCGCCCAGGAAATCACCAAGGCAAGGGCAAGCAGCAGCAGCGTGTGCAGGTTCGGCAAGGACGGCTCAACTACACCACTTTGGCCGACCTACCCGAGGGAGCCCCAGACATGACTGGTACCTTCCCTATCTGCACTCAACCTGCTGTGATATTGTTTGATTCCGGGGCAACACATAGTTTTATAAGCACAAGATTTCATGTGAAATGCGGATTAAAATCGTACCATACCAAATCATCTTATGTGATATCAACTGCGGGAGGTAAAATTGCATCCAACCAAGTCACCCGAAAAGTTCCAATCAGGCTGGGAAGTAAAACATTTCCTACTGATTTAATTCTGCTTGGTATGGAAGGAATTGACATTGTGTTAGGAGCCAATTGGATGACTCAACATAAGGTTGTGCTAGATGTTGCGGAACGAGTTGTTGAAATAAACTCGCCTACGCATGGCCCTAGTGTGCTATATCTGCCACAACGGACTTGCGTCGATGCGTGTGCTTATACAATTGTAGAAACCCAACTAAAGGACATTCCGGTGGTATGTGAGTATGCCGATGTATTCCCGGATGACTTACCTGGAATGCCGCCGGATAGGGACATTGAATTTGTGATTGAACTTCAATCTGGCACAGCACCTATATCAAAGAGACCGTATAGAATGCCGCCCAATGAACTGGCTGAATTAAAAATCCAACTCCAAGAATTGCTAGACAAGGGTTTCATTCGTCCAAGTGTATCGCCTTGGGGATGTCCCGCTATCTTTGTGAAGAAGAAGGACCATTCCTTGAGGTTGTGTATTGATTACCGGCCTCTCAATGCGGTAACTATTAAGAACAAGTACCCGCTTCCCCGTATTGACATCCTATTTGACCAACTAGCTGGCGCCAGAGTGTTCTCCAAGATTGACCTTCGCTCTGGCTATCACCAAATCAAAATCAGGCCTTGTGACATTCCAAAGACTGCCTTTTCCACACGTTATGGACTTTATGAATTCTTGGTTATGTCTTTTGGACTCACCAATGCCCCAGCCTACTTCATGTACCTCATGAATTCGGTCTTCATGTTAGAACTAGACAAGTTTGTGGTGGTTTTCATTGACGACATTCTTATATATTCTAAGAATGAGGAAGAGCATGCTGAGCACCTTCGCATTGTTCTTCAAAGGTTGAGAGATCACCAGTTCTACGCCAAGTTCTCCAAGTGTGAATTCTGGTTAGAGAGCGTGAGATTCTTAGGGCACACGGTTTCCAAGGATGGTATATCCGTGGATCCAACCAAAGTGCAAGAGGTGCTAGATTGGCAACCACCTACCTCTGTCCACGAGATTCGGAGTTTTCTGGGTTTAGCCGGTTATTACCGCCGTTTTATTCCGGACTTCTCTCGGATTGCGAAGCCCATGACCGAACTCTTAAAGAAGGGAGTCAAATTTGAGTGGAATGACAAATGTGATGAAGCTTTCCACACCTTGCGAAGACATTTAACTTCAGCCCCGGTTTTGGCTCAACCCGATTGCACCAAGCCCTATGATGTCTACTGCGATGCATCAGGCACCGGACTTGGCTGTGTCCTCATGCAAGAGAACCGAGTCATTGCTTATGCTTCTCGAGCACTTCGGCCTCATGAGCAAAACTACCCCTGGCATGATCTTGAGTTAGCAGCGGTTATTCATGCTCTCAAGATGTGGAGACACTATTTGATGGGTGTTCCCTGCAACATATACACAGACCACAAGAGCCTCAAATATGTCTTCACTCAGGCACATCTGAACATGAGACAGCGAAGATGGTTGGAGTTAGCAAAGGACTATGACCTTAGTGTGCATTATCACCCCGGAAAGGCTAATGTAGTTGCGGATGCACTAAGCCGCAAGGCTCATTGTCATTGTCTTTCCGTGGAGTCCTACGCTGACACCCTGTGTCATGAAATGGCAAAGCTCAATTTAGAGATTGTTCCACACGGGTACTTCAATCATATTGCAGTTGAACCAACCTTGCACGACCAGATT